>CAUYQG010187689.1:0-33479 GCA_963574415.1 Tarsius wallacei
ATGCTAAAGTTTCAACTGTATGGTTACTATGACAACTCTTAGCAAATACAGCTTAGACTGATCCCTAAAGAATGTGGCCCAGTCCAAAGATCATGCCGGGCTCTCTTCAGCACAGTATTCTATTCTGTGAAAGCAAATACCCTAAATAATCATTAACCTAAGACTTAGACACTATAATAATAAAACTGCCTATCCTACAATTCTTCTAAGTGTATTGTATAAGCTTAACTCAATTCTACTAGACTAAAAACCTCACACCAATTACAGCTAGAGCCAGTTTGAAAGGATGTAGGCCAGTCCAGGATACAGGCTGGGTTCTTAGGAATGTAGCCCAGTCCAAAGTACATGGTGGGCTACTTCTCAGAACGGCTGATTACAATCTCTTAACAAAATGGCTGCTCTAAAATCTTATTCTCTATATATCTATACTAAACTTAAACCTATGATGCTAATACAGAAAAGGGCTTGCAATTATATTAAGGCTCTCGAATGTGACCTGAATTTGAACAGCTTGTATAAGGGCCAAAACCGCAGTCTGTGAGAAACAGGAGCAATGAGTTTCCAAAGCTAACCATGCCTGTTGTAGTTTCAGAGCCTCGTGCTTAGATCATCAGAGTTCTTTCTGGCTAAATATGCCAAATATTAAAGACGGAGGGAAGAAATGGTGTCTACAGCTCCCGAACACATCCTAGTGGTCTCGAGGTCCACGGCCTTCCCTGATCCCTAGCGCTCAGTGGGCCTCCGTGGCCGGCTATCAACATCATTTGTAATATTACTGTAAACCCCTTGCCTTCCAATACCTTGTTCTGATCATTTGATTTTGTTTCATTTATTTGTTTTCTCTTGTGTTTTACATTTTAGACTTCCTAGTTTTCCCAAAACAGCAGGTATACTTTAAATCAGCATTTCATTCATTGTTCATTTGATTTATTTAAAAATATTCTGGTTGGGAGCTTTATGCAGATTTATTTATTTGTCTGTTTGTTTGTTTTGAGTTGAAGTCTCACTCTGTCACCCAGGCTGGAGTGCAGTGACATGCTCACAGCCATCGCAGCCTCAACCTGCTGGGCTTAGGCTTCTGCCTCAGCCTTCAAAGTAGCTGGAACCACAAGTGAGCCACTGCACCTGGCTAACTTTTTTATTTATTGTAGAGACAAGGTCTTACTTTGTTGCTCAGGCTAGTCTCAAACCCCTGAACTTTAGCAATCCTCTTGCTTCCACCTCCCAAAGTGCTGAGATTACAGGCGTGAGCCACCATGTCAGGCCCTTTCTTTATTTTTGAGTTGGAGATTCACTCTGTTGCCTAGGCTGAAGTGCAGTGGCATGATCATGTCTCACCACAGCCTTGATCTCCTGGGCTCAGGCAATTTTTCCACCTCAGCCTCCCTAGTGGATGGGACTGCAGGTGCACACCACCACTCCCAGTTAAGTTTTTGAATTTTTTTTTCAGTTGTAGTCTCATTCTGTCACCCAGGCTGGAGTGCAGTGGCAAGCTCACAGTCACTCTAGCATCGACCCTCTGGGCTCCAGTGATCCTTCAGCCTCAGCCTTCCAAGTAGCTGGCACTATAGGTACATGCTACCATGCCTGGCTAGTTTTTTTATTTATTATAGAGATGACAGTTTTGCCAAGTTGCCGGGCTGGTCTCAAACCCGCGGGTTTAGGCAATCCACTTGCTTCGGCCTTCCAAAGTGCTGGGATTACCGGCTGAGCCACTGAGCCTGGACAATTAAAAAATTTTTTTTTGTAGGGATGAGGTCTGCCTAGGCTGGTCTTGAACTCCTGGGCTCAAGTGATCTTCTGCCTCTGCCTCCCAAAGTACTATTACAGGCATGAGTCTCCGCGCCTGGCCAGTCCCTTCTCGAGAGAGGTGTTTATTTTGTATCTTGATCTTCACTCGCCAAAAATTCTTTGCTGTTTTAATTTTCTGTTCATATTTGACAACTTTTATTCATTTTAAAGTATTCTTAAAGTTTGATAAAATTGTCATATTGTCATTTGTTATCTTCAAATCTTTGTAGGAAAGAACATTCTCCTGAAGAAAATGGTCAAGGTACAATTTCTCAATAAGGCACTCTTAGTTATTGACTCACAAGGCCCTTCGTGAAAATCAGGCCTGGCCTGCAGTCTACAGGGACCGTGGCTTGTTTCAGGCTTACCTGGAAAAAATCACTTTCTTCATACTTGAATCACATGATGGCTCTTCTGGATTTTCTTGTTTTTGTATTTGTTGTTACTTAGTTCATACAGAAACAAATGGTCTCTCCCAGTAGGTCTAAATCACTTTTCAAATACTTCTTAGCTCAATTTCTGAATTTTCTAGAGGCCTCTTGTTTTCCTTTGCTGAATAATTATCCTCATTTACTTTATTCCCTTGAGTCTTCAATACTACAAGTCTCCTGCTTCCTCCACAACTTGTTTTTCAATGACTGTAAAATAATTTTCTTCTAGAGCAAGGATTGGCAAACTATGGCCTATGGGCCAAATCTGATCTACCATCTATTTTTGTAAATAAATTTTATTGGGCTACAACCATTCCCACTTGTTGACATATTGTCTATGACCACTTTCATGCTATAAGGGCAAAATTGAGTAGTTGGGACAGAGATCATATGACCTCTGACCACATGAAAATAGTTACTATCTGGCCCTGCACACAGTTTGCAGACCCTGCTCTGGAGCTTTTCCATTGACAAATGCAACTCTGTGCTCAAACAAAAAGAGTTAGTGCCTGACCCTGCCGGGTTATTCTCGGTATTACCTTTTTTTGTATTCCTCCTTGGGCTTGGTCTCATGGAGCTCACTTTCAGATGTTTAACAGGTTTGTTGATTTCCTTCCTTAGTTTCCACTGTCGGCTTGTTCTCATCCAAACTCTAAACTATCTTTCTCCCTCCAAAGTATCAAAGCCTCACTTCCTCTATGAAAACAAACACAATTCTTATCTGTTGGCAATACTGACATGCTTAAAATAACTGTTGGCTGTTAGGTAGACATGGAAGAGAATGTGGATGCAACCCATGTAATTGTTAATTTTCCACATTTCACATCTCTCAAACCACATTTTGTTCTGAATTTATATTCTGAATATATGTACTAAGAAGGCATTGATGTAAAATATAAAGTGGAAACGTTCCAAAAACACCAAAATATAATATATACTAGTCTTTTTTTTTTTTTTGAGTTGGAGTCTCATTCTGTTGCCCCGGCTGGAGTGCAGTTGCAAACTCACAGCCACCCCCACCATCGACCTGCTGGGCTCAAGTTATCTCTCTGCCTCAGTCTTCCAAGTAGCCGGAACTACAGGAGCACACGATCACACTTGGCTAATTTTTGATTTATTGTAGAGACAAGGTCTCGCCAAATTGCCTGGGCTGGTATTGAAACTGCGGGCTCAGGTAATCCACTTGCCTTGGACTCCCAAAGTGCAGGGATTATAGGCTGAATCACTGAGCCTGGCCCCCTGTCCTTATAATTTAGTATTAATTAAGGGTCTTAATTTTCTGCCCCTATCTGCATGCACTCTCTTTGCAATCCATTCTCTTTGCCACTCCTCCTACCAAGGGATTTCCCAGTGACACTGGGCTGGCCTTAGAATTGGCTTTGGCCAATAGAAAGAGGCAAAAGTGATGTGTCCGTTTTGAGCCTGGGCCTCAGGAGGCTGGTCTCTCTTTCACTTTTTCTCTTATATCCTGGCCACTGCTAGAAGAACAAGTCTGAGCTAGCTCTTCAGAGGATGAGAGACAATTAAAAAGTGAGCTGAATTTTTCAGGTCAAACTATCCTCTACCAGTCAGCCTCAAGATGACCTGCCAGTGGACCAGATTCTTAGGACGGATGCCAATCCAGATCAGAACCATCTAAATAATCTGTAGACACATGAGAAATAATAAAGGATTGTTGTTTTAAGCTACATTTTGGATAATTTTTTTATTCAGTAATTTTTAATGGATATGATAGTCTTCTTGAAAAATCCATGAACTGTTGAGTTGATATTGTGAGCCAACCCAGGATAAAACTTCGTATTTGTCAAAAGCTTATCGTTGTTGTTCACCATCACTTCTCTCTTTCTTTAACCCTTCCTCTAACCAAATGGCAGTTCTGCAGTAACTGTTTAGATATCAAAGTCCCTGTCTGGTCTCCCAAATTTTTCACTTAGGTGTTTGGCCTTTATTCATGCTAACATGTAAATGATTAGTAGACAATTATATTTCTCATTGATGAAGAGCAAAGATGTTTAATTTTTAAGTGGATATATTCATTTGTTAAGGCTGCCATAATAAAGTACCACAGACTAGGTAGCTTAAACAACAGAAATTATATTTTTTACAGTTCTAGAGGCTAGATCAAAGTGTCAGCAGGGTTGGTTTCTTCTAACGACTCTCTCTTTGGCTTGTTGATGGTCATCTTTTCTCTCCATCTTGACAAAGTCTTCCCTCTGTACATGCCTGCATCCAATTTTTCTCCTCTTATAAGTACACCAGTCATATTGGATTAGAGTCTATCCTAATGATCTCATTTTAACTTAACTACCTCTTAAAGACCCTATTTCCAAATATAGTCACATTCTGAGATACTGGGGATTATGACTTCAATACATGAACTTGGGGACAAAATTCAGACCATAACAGTAGCTTCAGTGAATGCTATTCAGCAAAACGTGGGGGCAGAAGAAAGTTTCCAGAGTGGGGGCACTCTGCAAGGTAAAGGGCCAATAAATATGGAAAAAGGAGATATAAAATGAGACACAAACTTCCAACCATGAAGCAACTAGTTTTTACTGAAGCACTTACAATGGTCGGGCAGTGAGTTGAGCAAATTGCTATCATTTGTTCCTCATAGCAACCATATTTGATTGTTTCCACTTTTTTATTATCATTTTTTTAGGTTATATAGCAATATAAGCAGGAACTGGGATTTTAATCCACATTATCTGGCCCTAAAAATCCATATTCTTCCCTCTAGCAAATACAAATTGGAATTGGGTCCCAAACAAAGTTACATGATTAAAGGGTGCTTCCAGATCATATCCAGGAGCAAAATGTGAGGACTAGTTGAATTCAGTAAGTGAAGTCAGATGGGATCAAACACTAGAGTATAATTTTCAAAAACTTCAAAAGCACTGCTTTCTCATAAATATAAAGGAACTTTTGTCAATTGATAGCAGAAACTCATTAATGGCAGAAACAGTAGGGTAGTAAAGCTGGTTCAAAGGAGAGTTAAAAAAACTGAAACACATATTGTCAGTGAAAGAATGTTGAAATAAGATTGTTAATTAAATACAAAACTAGCTAATGCACTACAGTACAGGACAGAATCACTTGCAATGTATTGGTTTTCAAGAAGTTAACATTTAACTTTATAGACTCTGGATCCTAATCAATAGAATATAGTGAATCAAACAGAAGTACATTATGATAGAGTTGCTTTGTTAAATATGGTAGTCTAGTTTCATGTAGCTATTTACATTTTACATTAAATTAATTAAACTGACCTAAGTGAAATATTCAGTTCCTTAATTGAATTAGCCATATTTCAAGTACTCAACACATGACTGGTAGCCACCATATGGAAGAGCTTGCCTGTAAAACAAGCCCATCATTACAGAAAGTTCTCTTGGACTGTGCTGTCCTAAAGCATCAGATGAGCAGGTTTGTTAAGCCATACTCTAGCATGACACAAAAAGGCAAAGTTTTGGATTAACTTCTCTAATAGTAGGAACCATGAATTATAAAAACTTAAAGTTTTACTGCAAGAGTCATGAAACTTGAGATGACAGCTTGGATGTGCTGACAGCCAGTATGCCAAAGGTTTATTTCCTGAAATATTTTTGCCTGGACCTCAATTTCAAAGCATCCTTTCCATGTGTGGTTTGGATGTTCTATGGTCTCTGATGCTGCCCACATATGGGCCTGTTTCCCTGTAAGTGGCATCCCAAGAGAGTTGTCTTTAAATGTTCTGCTACCTATCCCTAAACTAATTTTGAAAAAGTATAGATCCCATCACAAATTTTAAATTGAATTCAATGATGTAGTAACACTGTTACATCATATTTTAAATGTATCCAAAGGAATCTGAATACAAATGACATTTCACATTTTAACATTGTCTATTAAAATGAACAAATTTTCCTATGATAGTCAAAAAATTTACATTTTTTTTACAAAATTTTATTTTGGTTCTTCTATAGAGTTTTAGCCTAAACTAATTTGTTTTATATTTGAAAGTTGTTATTAATCATTCCACATTCTTCTAAGAACCAAAAATATGTATAATTAATTTAATTTTTTTACTGGTAATCATAAAAGTTGAAATGTTTAAAAATGTATTGAAATAAAATTGCAATTATTAGTAATTCACACTTTCCAAAAGCATTATAAAGTGATTACAAATTTTGATTTTAAAATATTCAACATAGAAGCAAAAATTTATTGCAAATGCATCTTTTAATGAGATAAATGTTATTTTTCCCACTTCATATATTTGTGGGTATATATAAAGTTCATAAATATTTCTTTATTGCTAAAAGGACATGGGTCTGATCGTGGATTCTACTTGTATGCTTTATATATACATAACATAAAATTTATATACATAAATATATATATTATATATTTATATACACACACATGCACATATACTTACTGTGAAAGCTTGTTCTTATAAACAAGTACATAACATTAAAAGTCATCTTGTTATAGTTATAGCCTTCAATTATTTCTACTTTTCAAATATATGTCAAAATCGCATTTGTCATCTGCCAGGTATGATAGCTCATGCCTGTTATCCAAACACTTTGGGAGGTCAAAGCAATAGGATTTATTGAGCCCAAGAATTGGAGACCAGCCTTTATAACACAGCAATTTCTTATCTCTACAGAACAATTAAAATAACTAGATGGGCCTGGTGGTACATGCCTGTAGTCTCAGCTACTAGAGAAGCTGAGGCAGAAGGATCATCTAAGCTCAGGAAGCTGAGGCTGCTTTGAGTCGTGATCATGAACTGGGTGACAGAGTGAGACTTCAACTTAAAAAAAAAATTTGTCATCCATCATAAAAATCTTTTAATGATTCTATCAATCGTAAGCTTGATTAAGCTCTTGTTTAATTCTGGGGAAATCTCATAATTGAAAACCCCTAGACTTGCAAAAGGATTCCTGTCCCAATCGCTGGAATTATTTGATATCTCAGTTTCTGGGAGGAATATAAAAAATACTTTACCAAAAATAATCAAATACTATTAACTAGGTTTATTACTCTTTTAAGCAGAGGTACACTCCTAAAAGTTTTAGAAAATCAGAGTATTACTAAGTTTCTGTACATCTTTGGAAATAAAATGCTTTTATAAAATGTCTTGATATTACATAACTCAAATACTTTTTTTTTCATCAAAATCTCAGAGCTACAGATCAGTGAATGGAAAAATTCCAAGTGACCTAATTGGCAGAGTCAGGCCTCATTTTAAAACCCATTAGCCAAATCCATTTTCTCTATCAGAAAAAAATGGGACATTACTTGTCAATACAAACAGATATGTTATGATGCATATGGAAGTATCTTTCTTACAGAACCTATCTTGAAAGGCGTATTACTAAAAACATGGCAAAAACATTTAATGGTAAGTTAGAAAAACAAAATAACAAATCAGCATGCTACTTTTCATTACTTAATTTATAATTATTCAATAGAGTAAATTATAAATTTTTCATAAAGCAAGAAATTTGACAAAAACTTGATATTTCTTTGTGATGTGTATTTGTACATGTGTGCTTGTGTGTGTGTGTGTGTGTGTGTGTGTGTGTGTGTGTCATATTTCGGAGCTGTTCTTGAGAATAAAAAAGTAAGATGTATTAAAAGTTAGAAGCAATTTCTTAAATTGTATTAGATCTCATGATCAAACTCTCTCTATGCATTTAATTTAAAATAAAAGCATAAACTTCTAAAAAACAAAGTGGTCTGACAGCCAGCATACAATTTAATTCTTTTAATTGCAAGAAAAACAATGTGACATTTATCACATGAAACCAGATAAGATTACTGTAATCAAAATAAATAGCTAATGATATTATTTGATTTAAAAGGTTTAAATTCTCTGATTCAATAACAACAAATGCGAAAGAAGTCTCACAACATTTTATCTCTGATTTTTATTCAGAACAAAAGAATCCTAGAAAACAGTCCGGTTAAAGTTTAAATAAATTAGAATTGCCAACCTGTCATTTTTCATTTATTCTTTTTTCCATTTTCCAGGGGTGAAGATTGAGAATAGGCCAAAGCATTGCTAACAATTAATTAAACACATGAATAAATTGGTATTTTAGCTTCCGGTTTGTACTTCTCTTTACTTTGTTCCCATGGAATCTACCTGAAGAGGGACTCCTCCCTTGACAATATTCAGGGCTTTAGTAGGCTAGGTTGCCCACTCCCACTTCCCTACTCTATTATACATCTGAATTAAGAAATATTTAGAAGTGAATGGTAACAAAAAGACCACATGTCAAATTCCGAGGGACATTAAATAGTACCTAGAAGAAAATGTGCAACTTAGAACATATATCAATAAATCAAAAAGGGTATTTGAAAAGTGAGCTAAGCATTCGAATAAAGAAAATGGATAAGCAGCAGAAGAGCAAATCCAATAAACCAGGGACAAAAACATATATTAAGATAATGGTGGAAACCTATAAGATTGTTAAAAAATAGAAGTAATGACAAGTAGCAATAATGAAGTAAAACCAAAAGCTAGTGCTTTGAAAAACTTAAGACACACAGATTTCTGGTGAGACTGAATGGAGAAAAGGGGTAATTTACAGATAAATAATTTCACAAAGTGAAGGGGAAAGATTGCATATGCAACAGAAATTTAAAACAAAAAACAATATTACTAATTACTCTTGTCTGTATATTTGAATACCTAGACAGACAAATAAATTATTAGAAAAATATAAACTGCAAACACAATCAAATTATAGAGAATTTAAATGAACCAGTAAGAATTAAAGAAAATAAAGTAGCTGTTAAGGACCTCCCTTTCAGAAACACCACAGGTCCAACCGGTGTTACAGGTATAATCTCCCACATATTTAAGCAATAATTAATTCCATTGGTACCCACTTTCTCTAGAAACTAGCAAAAGAGAAAAGGCCACCTTTCTGTAATTGATCCAATAAAACAGTTTAAAACATCACTGCAACATTCAAGCATTATTAAAATAATTTGATGAGGGGAGTGATAAGATCTGATTTACAGTTGAAGAGTTTACTCTCCCTGCTGTTTACAGCATGAACTGGATGAACTTTAAATTGCAGGTAGAAGAAGGTCAAGTTAGGAGAGTATTGCAGTGGTCAACGTGAGAGATAATAAGAAACTGAACTAAGAAAATAACAGTGGCAGTGGAAGAGATGGATTAGAGAGCTTTAAAGGAATTAGAATGGACAGATTTTAATAACTGATTAGCTGTACGTAGTGACGGTGAGCGGGGACTCTGAGGCAACTGCCCAGGAAACCCAGGGAGTCACAGTTCCATTAGCCAAGGTAGGGGTAGGAACAGAAACCAGGCAGGGAGGGTACTGTTAGTCAGACTTAGAACTACAGAAACAGGGGCAGATTTGGTGATGTTGAGATGCCATAAGCTTGCCCCCACCAACCCTGTAAAAGCAAGTGCCCAGTAAGCAGATGAATATAAGGATCCAGATCACAGGAAGAAAATCTAGACCAAAGATTTGGAAGTTTTCAGCATACAGAAGGTAGTGGAAGGCATCGGTATTGCTGAAATACTTCAGCACAAGCCGTGTGTAGAGTAAAAAGAGCAAGAAAGAAATGGGGACATGAGCAGATATTTTTAGTGCTCTCTGATCTCCACTGTAAGCACTTGTAACCTCCACCTGAGGTCCTTCTGTCCATGGAACATTGTTGCCCATGCAGTGTGCAGGCTGGAAATGCCATAGAGTTAGTACCACCATGAAGAGCCCACAGCCAGTGAGGACTGGGCATTGTTGACAGATAGATATCCCAGTCTCTTCCCTGCTTTCTTGGGATAGTTCTGAGCTGTATCCTACACTTTCTCTCAGAGCCCCCAGTGACTGAGCTCCAGTTGTCTGTCATGCAACTTTTACTGATAACACACTTTTATCAGCATTTTCCTTCCTTTTCTTACTTCCCCACCTCCATACTATTGTTTCCTGGATCACCTCGAAAATAAATTATCTGCACTCAGATTCTTGTCTCAGGGTCTGCCTGTGAGGAATCCCAAACTGTCACAGGAAAATGCCAGTAAGGAACTTTGGAGAGAGGGTGTAGAGGAAACAGAGAGAACAGTATGATGTCATGTATGGAAGGCAAAAGAAAAAAAATTCAAAAAGGAGAAAATGTAAACACTTAGAGGACGTAACTAAAATAGTGAAATTCATAGAGATAGAAAGTAGAATGATACTCTCCAGAGGCTGAGGATCAGGGGAAATGTGAAGTTGTTTAATGGGTATAGAGTTTCAGGTTTGCAAGATGAAAACATCTGGAGACTGGGTGCATGACAATGTGAATGTACTTAACACTACTGAACAATACACTTAAAAATGGTTAAGACAGAGATAGAACTGAGTGAGACAAAAAACTTTGGCCCTCCAAATCAAGCCGTGACTGCAATCTACCAACTTCTCAATGACATGACCAATAATTTTCCAAAGGTTAGTTTGAATTGCTTGCTCTTGCCTACCATTTAAAAAGTAATGAATAGCACTTCAGACACAAGTAAAAGGCTGGTTTCTAATTTCACTAGTTATACAGCTGTTAAGGTACAAGTAAATGCCCAGCTGCTAACCCTAGGTGCCAATAAATAGACAGGCAGAAAGAAGTTTATTTCAGAATTCAAATCCAGGGAGCAGAGACGGACTCGAGGTCTTTCTAAAATGGTTCTGCTCTCCCTTCGGGCTTTACAGTTCACTTTTATAAAGCCAGAGTTGTTGGTACTCATACAGTAACCACATGACCATCAGAGCATTGTTAGAACTTAAGTTACAGCAGCATTTTACCTAGTGACATTTTATGGTCCAGACTTCCTGGTGCCAGGTACCAGAGGTATCTCACAACTCTCATCAATAAGGCCTGGCAGAAGCGTTAGTCAAGCTTGCATAGAGTTAAGGGAGTTTACGAGGCCTAAGACATCACTCATTACACAAAAGTTATACAAATCACAAAACTTACGATTACATTGATATTATATTATTTAAACCTATGACTACTAAGAAAAGAGAGTAAATAGGGATTTACATCTTTCACTTGATTGGGCATAGTCAGTCTGCAGGTAAGTCAAGGATCCCCTGAAGCTACTTACTGAGAGTGCATGGGAGATAAGGGGACTCTCAGGAATGTGCTCAGGAATATATCTCTCAGTTTATAGAAGATAAGAGGAAGTGCACCTTTTATTAGCGCTCAGGAATGTGTTCAGGAATGCTTGAACCCTCTCCATGTTCTTCTCTAGGGGCTGTGGCAATACAGACAGATTTTAGCAGTTTTTGTATCATTTCCCCACTGTCAGTTAAAGCCATGATATCTATCATGGGAGTAGCTATGTCATGCTCCCTTAACAAAAACGTGTGTATGGTTCTTTCCCTCAGTTGGCTTTCATGCTTTATAGGCTTAGTTGTGAGCACAGGAATTTTAACAATGTATCAGGTACAAAGTGTGATGGCTAAATACATTAATATTGCTATTATAAACATAGTTAAAAAGAACTTTCCTATGCCTGAAAGGATGTCCTGTAACCCTGTTGGAAGCCAAGAAAACACATTGGAAAACCAATCAGAGACTTTTCCAAGCACCTCTTTAGTGTAAGCATCTGCATCACTTATAGCATCAGTGCTGGTTTTCATTTGGCTGAGTGTTGCTGTGGTGCTCCCTGATTCATCTGGGATGAAAGTGCAACACTTGGTATGAATAATGGCACATGCGCCCCTTTGAGATGCAGTAAGAAGATCTGCAGTTATTCGGTTTTGTAACACTGCCTTACACATTAGGGTCATTTCAGTATTAACACACTCTTGACTGGCAAATTTTTCACTTTCCTAGTACTGATTGTGGATGAAAATTTTTAAAATCTGAAGCTGGTTGCTGCAAACATCTGTCATTAAGCATAAGTGAAATGGTCTTTTCTAAATGGTCACCTTTTTCACTATATTGCTGAAAGTTGCAGACATAGCCAGTATTTGCCTCAGACTCCACTCTGACTGGAATCCCATACTTTGTATTTTTATTCAGATGATAAACCCCAAAAGACAGTTTGCCACAATGAAGTAAATTCACATCAGTGGCAACTAAGATCAAAATTTAGAATGATGTAAATTCACATCAGTGGTCGCGAATGAGTTTGCTAACATTCCCATTGTAATTACACGTTTCCATTGGAGTAAGAATGATTTTGTTTGCTGAAATAGCAGCTTTAAGTCCTATACCGGCTCTACTTGTCCACTGAGGCTGTGGTGCTGTTCCAAGAACAGGGTCTCTCTGTTCAGACGTACATATTGTGTATCCAAGGCTTGATGCCCGCAAGCTTTAATGCAGTAAGAGTGATAAGTAGGACGTTGTAGGTTCCCTTCCACTTTTCTCGCAGCTGCTGGTCAGATCCTCCTTCTCTCCAGTCTTGTCCCCTGGGTGGAAGGGGATGACTGGGTTCTCTGTGGTTCAGGAAGTTTCTAGGGGAAGGAAGCTTATGCACTGGGTTAAAATTTGTCCTAAATGGACAATATATTTGCTTATGAGTACATCATATTCTGTGCCTGTGGTTCCATTTCCTCCATAGATGTAGGAAAAAAGTCTACCATAAACAATTTTGAAGGAACTTAAATTAATCCCACTTCAGGGACTGACCTGGAACCTGAACAATGCAATACCAAATACCTGTGTTCAGTTTACTTTGTGTCTCTGAAAGAGTTGTAGTGATTATTATGCTAAATCATGAATTGAAAGACTGGGCTGTTCTAGTCTTAAATCTGATAGAGTTTTCTTTGGATTTGCCAAGGAGGTGGAGTAGACTGGCGTTGGACCTGCAGCACATTGTAATTTTTAAAATGTCTGAACGTCTTCTAAACCTACCTATAGGAAATTTATCTATCTATTTCTAACCTGTGCTAGCTACCCTGCCTTGATTTCTCCCTTAGAAATTTTCAATCCCATAATCATGTGGGGTGCTGAGGGATGAAGTTCCGTTTTCTGTAGCTTCTTCAAAGCTGGCAGTGGGCATGATCCTATCTAATCAGAGATTGGAAATCTCTCCCGGTCTGATCTAAGCTGGCCAGATCTGTTTCAGCAGTGGCATTGTTTGCAGGCACTGGCTGGAATCCTTGCTGACCATTGTGTGGGCATGAAATTGCTGGATCCTGGAAGAAACAAATTTAACCAGACAGTTAAAGAGACATGGACCAAAATTGAACAGGATTATAATTATTACAATAGGCTCAATAAATGAAGGAAACTCCTTCTTCTTCAGGAAGTAGAACAATTAAGTGACGTTAAGTATATATTTTGACAATTTAGGTGGTGGCTGATTACCTTTGTACAAAAGCTAAAAGGCCTGTGGTTACCAGTATAATTTAAATAATAAACTTTAATTGCTGTGGCTTTATTGTAAGTATCAGCTTTTAGAGTTTTTAATGTATTTCTATACTGTTGTGACAGATTTTTCTGGACTGTAATTTGACCCACTCAAGTGAATCTCATGTAAAATTTGAAGAGAAATCCGAAAATGTTTGGAGACTTGCACCCAGAAAAGATTTCATGTTGTAATTTAAATTGTAGAAAATGATAAAAATAAAAATTAATAAAAAGAACAAGATAATTTGAAACAGGTGTACCAGTTTCTTTTGCCACATAATTTTTTTGGTTTCCATTGTGGTTAAAGACAAATTATAGTAGGATTAGTTTACTTGTTTAGACTTAACATAACTTATTTGCATGTAAAGTATAATGTGATTATTTGCCATATATGCCCTTTTAAAATTAGCTTTGTTGGAACTTTTTCCCATAAAAAATTTCAGATTAGCTTAAACCTTAATCTTAATTCTCTAAAGCAGTCTGTTTTGAAATATTATTTCAGTAAAGCCTTGGTAAAATACCCAGTGTTTTCATTCACATTTTGATACAAAAGAAAACAAATTCTTATTGAACATGTGCAAACAACCATACTTCTGGAAATTAATAAACAATTCTTTTACATTTTGGGGAAATTAGGTAGATAGAAAAATATGTGTTTTAAATTTGACTTGTAAAACCATACTTTACTTATTTGTGGGGAAAATAACCTGTAAATTGTTCCAAGAAAAAGTCTTTTCTTTTTGACTCTGGAAAATATACAAAAATAATTAGTAATACTTTAAACAAAGAAGTTATAAAATTATCTGATTTTTATTAGCCCCGTTTATGCAATTAACGCTTGTTCTGTCAGCAATCCTATATAGAATCCTCATGAGCACACAAGTTTTTTTAATAAGAGTTCTGGAAGAAGATTTTAAAGTTGCTAACGATTTGCACTGAATGACACTTTTTAGATTTCAGCTAACTTGACTGTATATGTGACTAATCTGACAGAAACCTTTAATGGTTTGAATTTTACTGACAACTTAAGTACAAAAAGTATTATAGAAGCAAAGTTTTATATTTTAAAGCATTTAGCAGAAATGATATTTAACCAATGAACCAATAGATTTAGACAAAATGAAAACATTCTATTTTACCAATTTTAACATTGTAGTTACTTACTCAAGATCAACAGATTGGTGTTTTTAAAAAAGACTATTCCTTTGACACAATGGCATTTTGGTCTAACATCAGTGATTCATATTAATAGTTAATTCATATACTAAGTTTTATACACTTAATTGTTCATAAAATTCCTTTCACACATTTCTTCCATAAACCTTCTACATATCATCTTAGGACATCCACATACAAATTTTTTTGATATGCTTGGACCCTCTTATTTTTATCCGATACCTTCCTTTGCTTTCTGGTTTTTTTCTTTTTATCTTTTTATAGACAACTTTTTACATTTATAATTTGAATTAATTTCTTAGTAACTTCTGGTTAGAAGTTAGGTGAAACGTCTAACTCTTAGAATACCCTCAACTCCTCCTAGGGAGCAGATGTCAGGAGAAAGAGGTTCAGCATGAGCACAAGGTCTGAAGACATAGCCTCAGTATTGGTGAAGAAATTAATCTGGACCTCAGCCACATCCATACAGACCCAGGGGTTCTCTGGGGTGATGGTAAACAGAGAACTGGACTAGGCTATGGTCCTTGGGCCCCATTAGTCAGTGGCCATCATTACCAAGCTTGGTGTGAAGGCTGCACCAGCTCTTCCAGTGGCCTTCTAGTCTGCATGTTGGACAAGGTCCTGGGGGCTTAGGCTGTTGAGGACAATTGTGCTCCAGATGCCCAGATGGACCACATTCACAGCAGTAGATACCGTCCCTCTTAGCAGGTGTATTCTTACTGGGTCTCTTTTAGGTGGCTGAAGCTCTGCCATTAATGGCAACTGCCAATAGGTCAACAGGTCTGCCTGCTTTTTGTCTCACTGGTGCTTATACTGGAGTCTTTTTCCTTTTTTTTTGACTGTCTTCGTTGTTGAAAATCTTAAATGCCTCTTCTATTAAATAGAGGCTTGGTGTTTGCAGTTCTAACTCTAGCTTTTGAAGATTTTTCCAGATATCTGGAGCTGATTGGCTGATGAAAAAGTTTCTAGGAAGATTTGCTCTTCCAGCATATTAATATCTAGACTGATATATTTCTTAATAGCTTTAGCTAACCTGTGTCTGGACCCTGCGTGACTTTCTTTACCATGGCATAATTAACAGGTTTGACTATACATTTCTTTATGCCTTTCTTGATAATGCACGAGCATATGATCATTTCTTGCCATATTGGCTCCTCCCCGTTGGCAATTACATTGGGAATCAGTGTTAGGAACAGCTACTTTCCCGACTGCATACCTATCTGGTTGTTTAACCATTAAGTCAGTGTGCATTTGTGCTAACTTAAAAATGTGCTCTTTCTGCTCTTGAGTACAGCAGGTCGAGAAAATAACATTTATATCAACCCAAGTTAGATCAGAGGCGCAGGTTCGAATTTGAAATTCCTTTAAAAATTGAGAAGAATTTTCTGAGAAGTTTCCTAATCTTAATTAGCATTATGCCAGATTTGTTATAGAAACAAGGATATAAAATTAATCAAGCATTAATCAAGCTTGCTCCTGCTGGTTGTGACATCTACCACATATGTGTCTCAGTTTCCCCTCAGGGTAACTGAGAGCACTCAAGGGGCCCTGAGGTGCTGGATGACCAGCCTTTATGCACGCTCCCTGAATGGGGCAGGCCTCAGGAGCACTGGGAGCCCTTTTCAGCCTCCAGGCAATCTACCTTTTGGACCCCTTCCAACCCTCTGATCATCGTTTCCAGGATCTGGCATGGATCTGGATCCACTGAGTTTCTCATCAAGTCCAGGGCCTTCCAGTGTCCCCAGAGTCCTTTTTGACCAGAATGGAGAGTTCCCTATGAGTCCCTTATACATCATAGAAGTTGAACCCCAACACCTTCTTAAGTTCCTCAGTTACCTAAGGGAGTCTGTTTGCACAGACCAAAGGGAAGAGTGCCTCTCATTTTTGGCCCAGATCAAAGTCTGAGTTCATAAGGGTGGAATTCCCTGTTCTTCTGGGGGTTTTTGCTGCCTGCACAAATACCACACAAACAAAGGGAAATAGCAACATTTAGAAAAAACATAAAATGACATAAAAGGAATGTATGCCGACCAAGTTTTACATTATTACATGTACCATCAAATGAAGTATAACAAACCAGCTGGCTTTCTTAGCAAATTCAAAAACAAGCAAAAGGATATCCCAACAAAAGCACTAACAGGTTGCTTCGGTATTCCTCTGGCACCTACAAAGTGGCCCTGGAGAGCCCAAGTAAGAAAGCTTCCCCCACCTCCCTGTGTACGTTCAGGGTTGGTTTACCAAATAAGAGCATCTGCTTTACAAGATTGGGTACACAGCAAGGCCTCTTTCTTATCAGTTCATCAAGGGTTGGTTCTACTCAACAGGACTCCTCTTGAGAAAGTCCTCAGAGCACTAGCAAAGCTCCTAATGTCTGGGGTATCTGCTACTCTGTAGGAATTCTTTTGGACTTCCTGAATTCACCAATGAAGTTCACTTCTCCCTTTCCCACTCTCTCCTGTGCCCTTTTCCCTTGTTATTCCTGCCATGCTGACCTTGGCATGGTCATGTGACTCACTTTGTTCAGTAGGACAAAGTAAGACTTGAAAAAGCATTTGTGCATTTCCACTTTCACTCTAGGTCCTTTGCCTTCCCCATGAGGACATACTGTGCTTGCATGCTGAAGGATGAGAGACACACGGGGCCTGCCAAGTTGGCTCAAGTATACAATTAAGGTCCAGATGTGTGAGAGGGTCCAGTCTAGATCATCAAAACCACCTAGCTGTCCCGCACCTGACCACAGACACATGAGTGGGCCCTGCTGAGCCTAGGTTGTCTCAAAAGGGCTCAGAGTAACAAGAAAAAAGTTTACCATGCAATTAACTATGATTATTATTTTAAGCCACTCAGTTCTGAAATGGTTGTTAGATAGTGTAAGGTAGGAAGAATATCCTTTCCTCGCTCATTCTATGTTCATGGCTGAGGCTCTGATAACAAAAGACAGATCAACAGGAAAAAAAGCATACAAATATAGATTTTATGTGATACAAGAGCTTTCATAAGGAAATGAAGACACCCCCAAACAGTTAAACTTATCCATCATTATGCTACACTTGGTGAAGAATGATTCATCAGAGAGAAATATAATTGAAGAGGAGGGTATGATTTAATGGTAATGTACTGGGGAGAAGTTAGTAAGGTCTATTTATTCGGATTCTTCTCTGTGTCCCTGTGTCTTCAAGGATAAGGACATTCATTTCCTTGGATATAGGGAGGCCACACCTTGAGTGAGGGTCTTATGACCTGCTTCAAGGGAAGGTCAGAAGACACTTCTTATGTTTTATGACCCACTTCAGGCAAGAAGAGTGGGGAAAAGGTGAGAGAGGTGAGAGGGGCCTTCCTGTTTCTGCCATTGCCTCAAATTCCTTCAGCTTAAAACATTCAATATGTCAAGGTGCCATATTTTGGGGTAGCATGTTCTGCATCCCATGGGGAGCAAAAACTAACTAATGCAAATGGACTCTTCATATATTTTCCAAATCTATTATTATATATATAAAGTTGACAACACATATATAAAGGTGTGTGTATATATGTATCTATATATATACATACATCTACATAAATACACACACAATTTGGAGCTTAAAACTTTGTGAGGACTAGAGTATTTTTCTTAAGATGACAATAATATAGAAGCCTTCAAATGTTTAAAAATCTAGTGAAATAGTACCTTTACATCTACAATTAAGAATTCAATGATTTAATACATGTTCTCAGGGCAAGACAAAAATGGGAATTGGGCTATGCAAACAGATATTTGTCTTGCAGCACCAGCTAACTTTAGAAATTGCACCAGATGAACTAATTTTCTGTATTAAAATATTATGGAAATCAGACATATGTGCCTTTGTTGGTTTCTTCACTTTAAAAGAGAGAGAGAGAGAAATCTTACCAAAAGCTTCAGAAAATAATTTACTGTAATTTCACTCAACTTCCAAAATTTGAACTGTTTGTAGCAATACTTAAGTTTTTTAAATCTTCTTTTCCGATAATTTCTCTTCTTACTCTGTTATGCTACAAGATTGTGTGCTTTCATTGTATGCACACACATTATTTTTGTTACTTACACAAATTCCTTGGAGAACTAAGCAAGCAAAGGTGTGAAAAGAAAGGGGGTACATATTAAATTTCTCTTCAGTCTCTACTTTCTATTTTGTTAGTTACTCTGATAAATTTTAAGTAGTTGAGCAGAGGAAAAATTGTGACTAAAAATAGCATGTAATAAATTTATAGATGTACATCACTAACCATGAGCTGTTGATCTTTATTGACTTGTAATGAGCTTTGGGCTGGAAATATAGCAGGTAACCAAGAAATGCTAGTTGAACAACTGACTTAAAATTAACATACTTAGAAACATATGTCAGCATGTTGACATTGCCAATATTAATACTTAGGTTAAATATTTACATGGTTTGCCTAAAAAATTGCAGCAGTTCCAAGTGTTGTATCAAAATAATTTTTGTCCCCAAAGTTCAAGGAGATAGAATTTTTCTCGTTATACATATCTATTGATTAAGGCCACATCATTCTTGTCATGCAAAAGGAAATAACTTTGAAGACCAGCTGCTGTGAATTTTATTCTTTTATGTTGATTATTTCCTCACAGTCAAATTGCCTTAAAAACTGATGATCATGATGATGATAAATCACTGAAATGTTTACAAGTAAACTTCAAGCACAGATTTTGTGTCTATAGTCTTTAAAAATCATGATTTAAAAATACCTTTTTGAAAAGCAAAAGCACATTAAAAAGCAAGGACCCCTTCACATTGCTAGATTAACTTCAAATGGGTGCTTTCATATGAAGGCTATATCTGAATGAAAGTTGTGCAAAAAACTCTTTTTGGTAGCGAGTTTGCATTTTTAAAGTGTGTCCTGCATACTATAAATCCGTGTAGGAAGAGAACCTTTTAAGGACTCATGAAGCCTTACAATACCACTTGGTAATAAAAAAGAACCAACCACGGATACATGCAACAACATGAATAAAATTTAGAGACATTGCAACAGGGAAAGAAATGGACCCCAAACAGTATATACTGCATGATTATACTTGTGTTAAGTCTAAAACATTCACAACTAATCTGTGGTAAATGAATTCAGAAAATTTTGGCTTCTGGGGAGAGACATTAGAAAAGGACACAAAGGAATTTTCGGGGGGTGATAATAATGTCTTAGATCTCGTTTTGGCACAGACATAGTCAGTTGCCAAAACAAATTGAACTAAAATCTAAGAACTGTGTGTATCATTTCATGTAAATTATTCCTCAATTAAAAAAAAAATCAGGCACTCAAAAATAACATAAACTTTGTTATTTTGATTATAAAGAGCAAAGTTTAAATTTGTAACCAGAAAATTACTAAAATGTCCAATTATACATGACACTAAATTTATGGTGGTTGACTAATTATGTGCGCTCCACTGGGAATACACTCAACTTTGTGATAAAATAGAAGAATTCACCAAAAAAATGTGAAATATTGTAGAAAATCAAACATAGAGAGAATATGCCTGTGCAATTGGGACAGAGTAGACCATTGCAAATGTAACAACTTGTAGTGATTACTGACATCATATGAGTGTATAAATGTTGATCTAGGGCATTTGCTTCTATATTTCTGTAGATACTTAATCTTTCAGCCTGGTGCTTAGGATTAAGTGCCTGGCTGAGTCTCTGAGTCCATCATTTGGTGCTTTATTCTGTAAAGTTCCTTTTTTAAAAATCTGCTTTATAGATAAAATTTCATTTGAGAAAGAGGTTTTGTGGCTAAGCTAATATTGAATTTCACTATAGAAATTAGTATTTTAATTCTGTTTGAATTCTAACTCAGAACAAAATTGTCTGTTCTAAGTTTTTTTCAGTAACAGATAACTAGGTCGTAGTCGTAGTGGGTTGCTAACTCTCCACGCTCTCTTGATTAGCCCATGTTGTTACCAGGGCTTTCCTTTCTGGAATGGCAACTTGCAACTCAAATTCTTATGAGGTTCTTTATTTCTCCTAGCAATGCTGACTATGAATAATGTTTCATTTATAAACTTGTGGCATGACTGTGTGGGTCAAAAGTTTTCTTCACCCGCATGTAAACTGCTTATGTGGCTAATCCTCACTTGTACCCCACAACTCTATAATAAACAAATACATTTTTTAAAAAAGTTTTCTTACAAGATGGGTAACCAATATCATTAGACTGTAATAGATTTTTGCATGCTTTTTTAGTTATTCCTTCTAGAAAATATGGTTTTTAGTTACTAATATCTGAATATTAGTACTAACATTTTTCTAGATTTGGAAGCTTTTTCTTAAACTTTTGATTTAGCATCATTTCAGGCAAATTTTATAATAGAACCCAGTTTCCTGAACAAACAGCTAAATAAGAGCTTCTGTGGCTCATATAGGCCTGAGGAACCTGAAATCTCATTTATTTGATTTTCCCACAATTTCTGCAGCAGCCCCCAGAAAACCAAAACATAAACCAAGAGGCCACACAAAGATATTAATTGAAAGCCGTGATTCTCAACCAGGGGCACTTTGTCCCCTGGGGGGCATTTGGCAAAGTCTAGAGACATGTTTGATTGTCATAACCGGGGAGAGGAGGTTCCACAAGACTCTAATGTGTAGAGGCCAGAGAGGCTGCTAAACACCCTGTGGTGCACAGGACATCCCCCAGAGCAAAGAACTACTGGACTCTAAATGCCAATAGTGCCAAGGTAGAGAAACCTTCATGTGGAGCAAGATTTTAAAAGATGCAGACACTTAGGTGTAATCGTTTTTTGAGTTGGAGTCTCACTCTGTTGCCCAGGTTGGAGTGCAGTGGCCATATGCACTCCAACCTGGGCAACAGAGTGAGACTCCAACTCAAAAAACAAACAAACAAAAACCTCATTATATTGGAACTTGACTCATTGGAAAACTAATTTACAATGATGCCTTTTAGTCCAAAGATACAGTGGCATAGGCAATTTCACATTCATAGAGTGCCTGGGTCTTTAAAAATATGAACCTTTTCAAGTTCTGATTCTGCAATGTGATTCACCTATCCTCTTGAAAGTTCACTGTATTAATTATTGCTGCAAAGAAGTTACCTCGACCTTAGTGGCTTGAAACAACAGTCACGTGTTTAGCTTATGATTCAATGGATTAGCGATTTGGGATAAACTTGGCTGGAAGGTTTTCCAGCTTTATGCATATGCAGTCAACTGTAGATCAACTAGGTGACTCTGTGCCTTGTGGTTGTCTATCTGCTGAATGGTACAAAATGGAAACTGAGTCATCAACCACCAGGCTATCCCTAGTTCATTTATATGGAGTGACAATGGACCCAACCAAAAGCAGAAGCATTCAAGACATCTTCCTGTCTATTCTCAGAACTGGTACAAAATTGCTTTTGTCACATTCTATAGAGTAAAGCATGGTAAAGGTCAGCCTACAGTCAAGAGATGGGGAAATAGGTTCGATCACTTAATGGGAGGAGAGCACGATATAAGGCCAAGCAAAGAATTGAGGACATTCTTATAATCAATATACCACACTCACCCAGCATGCAGCTGTCACCTTTAATTTAAGGAGATCAGGCTTCCCTGGAGTGACTACCAGAAGGACTATCCAAAAGTGCCTGGGCATTAATGACCAATAGACAACTTGTTTCAAAATGCTGTGTTTTTATGAGGCTCCTCCAGAAAACATATGCTGTGACCTAGCTACCACATTTTTTAAAACATGGTTAGCTCTAAAATGTATCTTCTCGTACTTTCTTTCTCACTTTCCTTGCCTCTGGTCTTTTTTCTTCTTTCATTCTCATTTCAATTTTACTTCCCAATAAGGCATGAAAAGGTTAGCTTTTGCTAGATAACAAAATACCCCGAAGCTTAGTGCCTTAAACCAACATGAATTTATTAAGGTCACAATGCTATAGATTGGCTATGGGGATGGCCTCAGCTGGACAATTCTGGTCTAAACTGGACTCATTCAGACACCTTCAGCCAGCTGCTTTGCCTAAGTGTTGGCTAGACCAGGGCTCATTGAGGCTCCACCTCAGCCTCCAGTAGGCTAGCCCAGATTTGTTCTATGCAGCTGAGCAGGGTCTTGTGAAAACAAGTGGAAGTTATGCAAGGCCTCTTTTTTTTTTTTCCGAGTTGGAGTCTCACTCTGTCGCCCAGACTGGAGTGCAGTGGCTGCTCCCGGCCACCGCAGCCTCGACCTGCTGGTCTCCGGTGATCCTGCCGCCTCAGCCTTCCAAGTAGCTGGAACTACAAGCGCACACTACCATGCCCGGCTAATATTTTGATTAATTGTAGAGATGAGGTCTCGCCAAGTTGCACAGGCGGGTCTCAAACCCGCGGGCTCAAGCAATCCACTCATCTCAGCCTCCCAAGGCGGTAAGCAGGGCTCGGTGGCTCAGCCTATGCAAGGCCTCTTAAGCACTAAGCTTAGAACAATCACAGGAGCACTTGCACCACAGTCCATTGGAAAAAACCCATCCCACAGCTAGCCCAGACTCCAGGAGTGGGGAAATATATTTAGTCTTTTAACGAGGGGAGTTGTAAGGACATACTGCAAATATATGAATATAGGAAAGAACATAGAATTGGAGACATTTTTGCAAAGCATTACCTTATATATTTTGCCTTAGGCTTTATTTTCTGAGACTCAAGCTATTGCAGTGTCTAGTACATTAATGTTTAAAATCAAAATGCTTGAATAGACTTAAGATCTTTTTGTATAAGCACTAGTAAACTAGTATTAATTAAAATAAAACAAAATATTACATGCAGTCATGTTACCTATACAATATAAAATGTCTATTATTTTCTAATTTTCTTTTTTAGTGCTTTTTCATATGCATAAATAATGCAGAAGTGCTTTTTTAGACTTCTTTCTCTATTTTAAATTTAACAGAGTTTAATTGAGCAAGAAATGATTTGAAAATTGGGCAGCCCTCAGAACCAGAATAGTCTCAGAGCAACGCTGAGGCTGCCACATGGTGAACAAAAAAGGAAAGTGAAAAAAAAAAAAAAAAGGAAAGCGACATACAAGAAAATAGAAGTGAGGTACAGAACAGCTGGATTGGTTACAGTTTAGCAGTGGCCTTATTTGAACACAGTTTGAACAGATGGCTACCCGTGATGGCTGAAACTCTGTGATTGGCACATCACTGTCTGATTACACACCCAGCTAGATTACAGTTCACCCTGTATGAAGAAACTGTTAGACTGAACTTAAAATATGTAGGATGACAGTTTTAGGCTAAACTTAATTCAATAATTCTCCCTTTCAGTCAACCTCTCAAAATTGATTCAGCTGCTTCAGTTCACTTTGCATAATGTTTTTGTATCTGTAATACCTTATTTAACGGTTTTACAACTTGTCCAGTAAAGCAAGGACCTCTATCACTGGAAACTTCTCCAGAAATGTCCTGTTAGAGAAACATATTTCTTAAAAATTCTTTAGCTACTGTTATAGCATCGGCCTTTTTGTATGAAAATCTTCAAAATTG
The DNA here is from genome assembly GCA_963574415.1 of Tarsius wallacei. NCBI lineage: Eukaryota > Metazoa > Chordata > Mammalia > Primates > Tarsiidae > Tarsius > Tarsius wallacei. The sequence continues at coordinate 24,255 of CAUYQG010187689.1, forward strand.
AGAGGTTGACCAAGACTTTAGATATGGATATTACTCTGTCATCATCGTAAATGAACTTATTTGGTCTCAAATCTCACTCGGAAATAACAGAACACTGAGTTTTGTAAGGTGGGAACAAGGAACAGAACAATGGAAAAACTGATTTTTTTTGGTAAGAGTTAGAGCAGAGAAAACTTCCTTATTATACTGGAGTCTCCTGTTTTCAGGGGAAAAAAATCTGGTCTGTTTTTGGTAACTATTTGCTTCTTTAAATGTTCAGTCTGATTACATCACATTTAGCATGAGTGACTACATTTTGGTTTGATCGGATCTGTTGGGGCCTAACACAGAGCTTAGTTCAGAACGATACAATGACCTTCCGTTGTTTTGTTTAACAATTACTGGGTTTTCATCAGGTTCTCAACTAGGAGAGAGGGTGACCAAAACTTAGTTTTAGCAATACTCTCAGTTACCATAATTTTGGGTTTCCTGTCTCAATATATCATTGATCATGCATTTCTTTGAATTTTTGTCATTCTAGTTGAAGAGAGATCACTTGATATTCTATGGATGGTTGCATGCAAACATTTAAAACTTGAGACAACACAGCACACCAAGAAGACTACTAATATGACTGTCAGGAGGATAATACCAAGAGTTCGCAGTATGCTCCTTAGCCAGAATTCCTATGAATCAAGCCTACTAAAATCAAATAGCTCAGAATATGAGCTAGAGGAAGACTGTATTCATTTTAACCAAGGAGCCTCTTCATTAGCCCCCTGCAACTGAGTCTCCTTGATACTTAATATATTCATCCATGTACGTCAAGAAGTGTCAGCAACTGCACAGAATTCTTCCTGTCCAGCCAGTAGGTAATCCAGAGCAATTCTATTGTCTAATACAACTTTATCAACAGAATTTAAAGAATTCTGTGGGGCAGCCATAATCTTTGTAATAGAACCTACCATACAGCCTATTGTGAAAGATAAATTTCTCATCATTGCCTCATTTATTCCAAACCAAGGAACCTAGCAAATGATGCCCATTCAGAAAAGAGAAGGCCTTCTGAAGATACTCTCTTTAACCTATGATGCAAGTTAAGAGGAACTGGACCAGTATTCTGTTTCTGACCAATTATGGAACAATAAAGATACCATGAATATTCCTCACCCATGTCAGCCCTTCATTTTCTATCCATGATAAAATTACTCATAAGTAAGGTTGGCTGTGAAGTCTTCCACAAATGTAAGTATCCCCATAAGTCCACACAAATCCTCTTTTTCACTTCCATTGTTCATAGAAGCATAAGAAAGTCAAAAATATATTAAGAGTAATAAGAGTTTGATAATGGCAGAAAAGTCTTGATCCATGATCTTGCAAAAACTGTCCATCTAGGATGTCATCTTTTCTTGGGAAGAAATTTACCTGATCAGCTTTACCTGAAGGTCTCCAGTGAGTGTAGAGTTCCATATTTCTTTTTTTTATTATTATAAAGATGTGGGGTACAATTCAGGGTTAGGTATACAAACATTGATTATGCGGTTACCCTTGTTGATGAGGCATGCCCCTCCCTCCCCTAGCAGTTTCCCTCAACTGTCAATCCCACTCCCCCTCCCCTGACAGTCTCCCACTAGGGATTCCCAGTTTGCCAATCCCTTTCTTACGGTATTATAATAATTGTTCAAGGTTCGCTTATGTGTGAAAACATATGGTACTCTGTTTCTATGCTAGATCACTGAGTATGATCGACTCTAAATCCATCCCAGTTTCTGCGAAGTCCATATGTTTGTCCTTCTTTATGGCTGCATAATATTCCATTGTGTATGTGTACTAAATTTTTTTTTATCCAGTCCAGTTTCAATGGGCAGCATGGTTGGTTCCATGTTTTTGCTATTGTGAATAGAGCAGCAACAAACATACGTGTGCAGGTATCATTTTTGTAGAATGATTTGAGTTCTGCCAGGTATATTCCCAATAGGGGAATTGCTGGGTCATATGGAAGGTCAATTTCTAGTTCTTTCAGAAATCACCAAACTGTCATCCAAAGAGGTTGCAATAGTTTGCATTCCCACCAGCAGTATAGAAGCGTTCCTTTCTCTCTGCATCCTCACCAGCATCTGTTGTTGTTTGATTTATTAATGATGGCCAGTAAGAAAAACATATTTCTTAACAATCTTTTAGCTACTGTTATAGCATCAACCTTCTTGCATGAAAAGTTTCTAAACAATCAGAAAACATGTACTAAAAATGACTATAAAATAAAATCCCTCCACAAATGTTCAAGTGGCCCATCAGGTAGCAGAAAAGTACCTGAAGTTTTTGTTATTTCCTAGGATTATGGATTTGACAAATCAAACATTGGTCATGAACCACTAGCAATTTAGAATAGTGTTCTGTTTGTATATGTATGTATATGTGTGTATATGTGTTGTGTATGTATATATGTGCATATGTATATATATGTGTGCATATATATATTAAATATATTATTTGGATCATTTTATTTCTTCCATGATGAGTAATAGAGTACAGAGCTTCTTAATAAAAGCTTTCGGAATTCAGGAAGAACCAGGTAGTCATCCATGCTTTCCATGAGTCCATGGTTAACATTCGATTTATATCCTCTTAAATCCCAATTTTGTTTCTCCAATTCAGGTGTCTAGCACTGTTTATTTGGATGGGCCATAATATGTAATTTGTCTTGGACAACAGACTTCATTCAAATTGCATGTCTTAACAATGTCAATACTAGCTGATTTAGCATGAAAATCTTCCAAAGTATTTCCTTAGTATTTAAGTAATTCTTGTCCTGCTTGGGTTAGCAGTTTTTTACAAACCAGTTGGTCTCTTCTTTAGAGTTCTGGGAATTCTTAGCCAATACAAATGATATGATCCTAAAATTATCAGAAGCCTGTATTTAAGAGTGCTTGGTAGGGACTATCTCTATCCTTTCCATGAACCTCCTTGAAAACAAAGGACTTTAGGATTATACTTGCTTGTAGAAAACTTTCATAAAATGTATAAGAATTAAGCAATTCACTGTGGCCAATACATAAAATGGTAATGGTTAAAGACAAAAATGATAAGAAAATATGGTTGTTTCTGTGGCCAACATTAGTTTAACATAGTGACCATAGCTATGACTAATAACATATACGAAGACATATCAGAATTGTAGAAATATTACCTATTTTGGGACACATGTTAATAATATATCTATAAAAAATATAACTTGAATAAGGTTAAACATCATTCCTTATTTAACAATGCTTCTCATATAATTTAACTTTGCATATAATTTATGTAATCAAATAAGTGTATTTGTTTTCTTTCTTTTGGGTGCTTCAGGGGTCCTTTAGAATATTGCAAAGTTAGTTTGAGGTCAAAAAGTCTTAATTTCAAAATTCGATTTTGGGAAGCCTGTCTAATATGTCAAAGGTTTTTAAGACGTAATCAAAAATAGGATGATGTAAAATAATAGTCATTCATTTAACCAAGGTGAATAAATAAAAGGTTTTAAAAAGCAAAACAACTTTATTCTTTGATAGAGAGAAAACTTAGTTTCAAGCAATCAGAAGATCAAATAAAGACGGCATGAAACAATTTTTCTCTCCTCTTCCCCCCTCCCACGTTTGGTTTTTTACAATTTTCTGAAAAGGTGAATAAAAATCTTTTAATGTCTTTTATGAATACTACACAAAATTCTTGCTCAAAGTAAAAATCCAAATTTTACTTTTGTATTAGTGTGTTATTAATTCTAAAGCTAATTTTAATAAAAACTTATATACAAATCTATCTGATCTCAGTGAGCTTTTGAACATAGGAGATAAGACTTCCATAAATCTTTTATAACATTTTACAATTGTTTCCTTTCTCTGAATCTTTATATTCCTTAGTTTCATCTATATTTTGTAAATTTTAAAACAAACTTTAAATATCTCAAAATTAAACACAATTTCTTTTCCTTTAACAAAACTACATCCTTGTGTCTTTTTTATAATGTCCACCAAAAGCAATTCTTACTTTCTTTATACATTCTTTATACAAAATTGTTTATCTAATATCAAGTAGTTTTAACTACATATATTCACTTTACACATATTGCATATATACAATTGTAATTCTTAATAACTTTAATTTTCAGTGAAAAGCCTTGGAAGTAATCTTGGACTGTTTTATTTCATTACCATAAGTCCCTTACATTTGAACCTTTAAGTTGCAAACTTTCCAAGATGCAAATGGCATTCACATGTCCAATCACGTAAGTTAAGTCACATGCCTGGCGTGCATTGTTAAGTACTGTACTGTAACATTAAAAATGTTCCCTTTAGTTTTTCTGCTTGTTTTTTATAATTATTTGTGAGAAAAGTATTATAAACCTATTCAGTACAGTACTACATAGACGATTGTGTTCTTTGGGTAGTAGGCTAACTTCGTTGGACTTATGAATAAATTAGACTTATGAATGCACTCTCAGAATGGAACTCATTTGTATGTAGGGGATTTATTGTATCTGTAGATGTGAAAATTTTCATTTTTTTAAAAAAAGATATGCTGCCTTAATTTTTTAAACTAACCTAAATATATTTAGTTTTTCTATATCATATAAAAATAAGATACCAAAATTTAAAGTTATATTTAATAATTAATGCTTCCAAATTTTAAGTTACTTAGAAATAACTCAGGCTTTTTAAAATTATCTTCTTAATTAAAAAGATGTGGGTTACAATTCAGAGTTAGGTATACAAACATTGATTATACAGGTACCCTTGTTGATGATGTATGTCACTCCCCCTAGCAGTTTCCCTTAACTGCCAATCCCATGCCCCCTCCTCTGACAGTTTCCCACTACTGCCAATCACTTTCTTATAGTATTATAATTCTTCAAGGTCGGCTTATGAGTGAGAACATATGGTACACTGTTCTTTGTTTCTATGCTAGATCACTGACTATGATCGACTCTAAATCCATCCAACTGGCTGTGAAGTCCATATGTTTGTCCTTCTTTATGACTGCATAGTATTCCATTGTGTATGCGTACCACATTTTTTTAATCCAGTCCAGCTTCAATGGGCAACATGGTGGCTCCATGTTTTTGCAGTTGTGAATAGAACTTCAACAAACATACATGTGCAGGTATCTTTTTTGTAGAATGATTTGAGTTCCTCCAGGTATATTCCCAATAAAGGAATTGCTGGGTCATATGAAAGGTCAATTTCTAGTTCTTTCAGGATATGCCACACTTTCTTCCAAAGAGGTTGCACTAGTTTGCATTCCCACCAGCAGTTTAGAAGCATTCCTTTTTCTCTTCATCCTCACCAGCATCTGTTGTTTGTTTTATTAATGATGTCCATTCCTACTGGGATTGGGTAGTATCTCAATGTAGTTTTGATTTACATTTCTCAGATGATGAATGAGACTGAGCACTTCTTCTTTTTTTATTTTTTTATTATAAAGATGTGGGATACAATTCAGGGTTAGGTATGCAAACATTGATTATACAGGTACCCTTGTTGATGAGGTATGCCCCTCCCTCCCCTAGCAGTTTCCCTCAACTACCAATCCCACCTCCCTTCCCTGACAGTTTCCCATTACTGACAAATGCTTTCTTATAGTATTATAATTGTTCAAGGTCAGCTTATGAGTGAGAACATATGATACTCTGTTCTTTGTTTCTGTGGTAGATCACTGAGTACAATCGATTCTAAATCCATCCAAGTCCTTATATTTGTCCTTCTTTATGGCTGCATAATATTCTACTGTGTGTATGTACCACATTTTCTTTATCCAATTCAGCTTCAATGGGCAACATGATTGGTTCCATGTTTCTGCTATTGTGAATAGAGCAGCAACAAACATACATGTGCAGGTATCTTTTTTGTAGAATGATTTGAGTTCCTCTGGGTATATTCCCAAAAGGGGAATTTCTGGGTCATATGAAAGGTCAATTTCTAGTTCTTTCAGAAATAGCCACACTGTCATCCAAAGAGGTTGCACTAGTTTGCATTCCCACCAGAGTGTAGAAGTGTTCCTTTTTCTCCACATCTTCGTCAGCATCTGTTGTTGTTTGTTTTATTAATGATGGCATTCTTACTGGGGTTAGGTGTTATCTCAATGTGGTCTTGATTTGCATTTCTCTGATGATGAGTGAGGCTGAGCACTTTTTCATGTGTCTGTTGGCTGCCCGTATATATTCTTCTGAGAAGTGTCTGTTCATGTCTTTTGCCCACTTTTTAAAAAATATGTATTTTTTACTTTAAAATTATGGGGTACAGTTAAGGGTTAGGCATACAAATATGCATTGTGCAGGTATCCTTGTTGATGAGGTGTGCACCCCCCCATCCCCAGACAGATATTGGCTACCGTTAATCCCACCTCCCTTCCCCTCCCTGCCCCCCCCGCATAGTTTCCCTCTGCTGTCAATCCTTTTCTTATAGTATTATGATAGTTGTTCAAGGTCCACTTATGAGTGAGAACATGTAATACTCAGATCTTTGTTTCTGTGAGAGATCACTCAGTATTGTAAACTCTAATTCCATCCAGGTTGCTGCAAAATTCATGATTTTGTTCTTTTTTATGACTGCATAATATTCCATCGTGTATATGTACCACATTTTTTTAATCCAGTCCTCTTTTGATGGACAGCATAGTTGGTTCCATTGTGAACAATGCTGTGATAAACATACATGTGCAGGTATCTTTTTTATAGAGTGATTTGAGTTCTTCAATCCCTGTAGGGGGATTGCGGGGTCATATGGAAGGTTAAAGGGGCTGTTTGTTTTTTTACTTTTGCACATTTGAGTTCCTTGTAGATCCTACATGTTAGGGCTTTGTCAGATATACAGTTGGCAAATATTTTTTCCCATTCAGTGGGCTATCTTGCAGAAGCTCGTCAGTTTGATGAAGTCTCACTTGTCTATCTTATTTCTTAAGTTATTGGCCTTTAGGGTTCCGAATAGGAATTGGTTGCCAGTTCCAATTTCCATAAGGGTGTCTCCTGCATTTTCTGAGATTCTTATAGCTTGAGGTTTTATGTTTAGGTCTTTGATCCATTTAGAGTTAATTTTTGTGCATGGTGCTAGGTATGGGTCCTGTTTTAATCCTCTGCATGTGATTAGCCTGTTTTCCCTGCACCATTTACTGAATAGGTTCTCCTCTTCCCAATAGTTGTTGTTGGAGGATTTGTCAAAGATGAGTTGGTTGAGAAATTGAGGCTTTGCTTCTGGAATCTCTATCTTGTTCCATTGGTCTATATGCCTGTTCTTGTACCAATACCAGGCTGTTTTGATTACTGTAACCTTATAGTAAAGTTTGAAGTCTGGAAGTGTGATACCTCCTACTTTGTTTCTTTTGCTAAGGACTGTTTTGGCTATTCATGGTCATTTATGTTTCCATATCAATTTCTGTATTGCCATTTCCAGGTCTGAGAAGTATGATGTTGGTAACTTAATGGGTATTGCATTGAATCTGTAGATTGCCTTTGGTAGGATGGACATTTTAACAATGTTGACTCTTCCTATCCATGAGCATGGAATATTTTTCCTTTTGTTTGTGCCTTCTTGGATTTCTTTTAACAGTGTTTTGTAGTTCTTATTGTGGAAGTCTTTCATTTCTCTGGTTAGGAAGATGTGGAGGTATTTCATTTTTTTGTGTGGCTATTGTGAATGGGATTGTGCTCTTAATTTGGGTCTCTGCCTGCTTGTTGTTGGTGAATAGGAATGCGACTGTCTTTTGCACATTTATTTTTTACCTTGAGACTTTGCTAAAGACTTTTATCAGTGCAAGCAGGTTTTTGAGGTTCGGTATCTCCTTGTTGATTTTTTGCCTTGATGATCTATCTAGGGCTGTTAGTGGGGTATTCAAGTCCCCTGCTATAATAGTGTTAGAGTCAATATCTTCTTTTAGTTTACTTAGTAGTTGCTTTATAAACACTGGTGTTCCTGTGTTGGGTGCATATATGTTTAGGATGGATATTTCTTGCTGATGGATTGAACCTTTTATCATTATGTAGTGTCCGTTTGCATCGTTTAAAAATTTTGATAGCTTAAAAGTTGTTTTGTCTGATATTGAGATTGCAACTCCTGCATTCTTTTGTGATCCATTTGCCTGGAAACTCGTTTTCCATCCTTTAACTTTGAGTTTGTGTGCATCCCTTGTAGTGAGATGAGTCTTCTGGATGCAGCAAATAATTGGATCATGGTTCCTTATCCAGTTTGCCATTTAGTGTCTTTTCAGTGGTGCATTTAGTTCATTCACATTCAGGATGATTATTGCAATGTGATCGCTTATCCCTGTCATGTGGTTCTTAAAAAGTTTTTTTATTTGTTTGCTTATTTTCTTTTGGCTTTGAGGTTGATGTATGTGTGTGTTTTCAGGTTTCTTGTTGTGCTGTATTCTCTGTTGATTCTGTGTTCTGCTGTTCTCTTGGGAAGTGTGTGGTCATTTTTTTTCCTTCTTCTGTGCTTAATACCTTTTTAAGTGTCTTGCGTAGATCTGATCTGGAAGTTGCATAATCTCTTAGGGATTGGATGTCTGGGAAGGATTTTAATTCTCCATCATTGATGAAGCTGAGTTTGGCTGGATGGAAAATTCTTGGTTGAAATTGTTTATCTTTGAGGACTTTGAATATAGGACTCCAGTCCCTTCTTGCTTGTAATGTTTCTGCCAATAGGTCTACTGCTATTCTGATTGGTTTTCCCTGGTAGGTAGTCTGACCTTTCTCTCTTGCTACCTTTAGTATTTTTTCTTTTGTGCCTACTTTGTGTAGGCGAATTACCATGTGTCTAGAGATTGTTCTCATTTGATGTCTTGTGGGGTTCTTGTATCTCTTGTACTTAGCTAGTGACATCTCTGGTGAGATGGGGAAAGTTTTCTTGGATTACCTTCTTGAATACTTGTTCCAAGTTGTTCTCCATTTCCCTTTATTGTTCTGTGATACCAATCAGGTGTAAGTTTGGCCTCTTGATATAATTGCACATTTCTTGTCGGCTTTGTTCTTTCTTTCTGAGTCTTCTTTCTATGTTTTTTACAGATCTGGTTAATTCCATGTTCTGGTCTTCAAGTTCTGAGATTCTTTCTTCAGTTAGATTAATTTGGCTTTCCATGCTTGTCATCTTGCTATTTATTTCCTGGATGAAATTTTTTATTGCCTAAATCTCTGTTACGAGTTTTTTCAGTGTTACATCTTGTCTTCCTTGAGTCTTATTCACTCTTTCCATCCACTTCCTAATCCCTGTTGTATTCTGG
>CAUYQG010187692.1:0-18729 GCA_963574415.1 Tarsius wallacei
CAGAGTTATGGCAACTACCCAAATCCATCCAGATTAGTCAGTGTCATGCTGGAGTGTTGACTAAATATACTTGAATGTTATCACAACTGTGTATCATACTAGTTATCTGTCTCTAATAAGGGGCTGTTAAAACACACTGCCCGTGGTTAATTCCTAAGTCAGTCAATCAGCATTGGGAAAAGTCACAGAACAACCCATGGAATGGGAACTTCTGTTTGGGCCCCTTGCAATAGGAAACAGTCCAGCTTCCATCAAACATTTGGGCCCTTCCATCAAACACCCAGTCCCCTGACTCACAACACCTTCTGGAGGATAAGAGGAATTTCCATAGGAAAGTCGCACACCCAGTTCTTGAGACAATCATTTCATACTTTTCTGAAATATGCACTTTTCTCCTAGCCTAATTTCAGCATTTACTTTTGAATGTGAGAGACTATTCAAAGACTCAACCTCTATGTAGGCTATCATGCATGTGCTTATCTGTATGCCACCAGTACCATTCCTTAATTCATATTTCCCTTTAACTTGACTCATTTTCTTCATATGATTACAATAAATAGAAAAGCAGTATCACTAGCAATAAAGAGAAGATAACCCTATAAATTAATGCACCATTATTAAAATGAAAATGCACAACCCTGTGCCACCTGAAAATAATCTTACATACCATAAAGGATACTTCATCTGGAGAGATAATAATGGCTTCAGTAAGCTTTCAGGCTATGGAGTCCGAACAAGTCTTGAATTCCAGATCTAGTATTCACCAAACTATGTGACTTTAGACAAGATTTCCACTTCTTTGACATGGATGTAAAAATAGCTCCTTTTCCTTAGACCTATTCTTAGACTAAGTGAATTCATATACTTTATAACTCTTTACACAGTGCCTGACATGTAGTACACCAATAAAGATCAGATATTTTAAATGAAATAGTGATTCCAAATGAGAAGTTGAAAGAGGACATGACATAAAAGTGAAAAGTGATCTTTCTTATTGTGGAGAATTTTTTCCAAAATTGATATTTTTATGGAGTTTTTGTCTAGTTTATCGACTCATTGGCTTTGATTCTCTTTCAGGTCTTTGGATTCTTGAACTTTATCCTCTGGGCTGGAAACATATGGTTTGTTTTCAAGGAGACTGGCTGGCATTCCTCGGGTCAAAGATATCTTTCAGACCCAATGGAGAAGCACTCTAGCAGCTATAATCAAGGTGGTTACAACCAAGACAGCTATGGTTCAAGTGGTGGGTATAGCCAGAAGGCAAGTTTGGGGCCATCCTCGGATGAGTTTGGCCAACAACCTAGTGGCCCCACTTCCTTTACCAATCAGATTTAACAGAGTAGCATTTGCATTCTTCTGGAGATAGCCCCACCACCTTCTATTTCAGTAGCAGAAGAATTTTTTAAGAGTTTCAATTAATTATTAATGCAGAGAGTATTGAATGTAAATCAGAGATCTCTAGTCCTCATTAAGGTAGAAAGGCCTGGGTTGTGATAAATGGTACTTAGAGACAAGGCGACATGAAGAGATAGATATATTATTTATTACAGATGGCTAATTGGAGAGTACCTTGCTATATACACAGATACTTTTATGGTCGTTTTGTATGTGTGTTGAGGTCGTAGAAGCATTTTGTAGCTTAAAATCTCTAGTAAAGTAAATCAAATAGCATTGAGTTTTCCTATGCATTTTGATGCAAAGGACATTATGATTTCTAGAAGAAAATTTGGTGTATTACAATATGCATGTCTTACTATTTTTTAGTTTTAGGCCCTGTAGGAGTATAAGTCTCTAAATATCTGTTTCAGACAATTATTATGTATTTTTTTAACTTGATGAATCAATGCTCATATGATTTAGTGCATGAATAAGCATTTCCTCACACAATGAACATTTGAATTGTATTTATGAAAATTTTCCAGTTTGCACCTTGAATTTGTCAAATGGACGTTTAAAAACATGTTCAGTACTTTGTATACTTTGCAAATTTGTCTCTCTGGTTTAACCAAGTCTGAATGCATTGTAACTAATATTTGGTTTTCCCCCTCATTAGTGGACATTAAGTGTTACATATGGTAACTGCCCAATATTTATTCTATTTACTTAGCTAAATATTTATAATCTTGTAATCTTCTATGGTGTTGTGGCTCTTATCTTGTGGACACAATACCTGTTTGTGTTTATGGAGTGTTGTTTCCTTAGAATAATGGAGATGCAGATATAGATACCATAGTCAAGATGCTACCATGCTGAAGTAATAAGGGATTTTCTGTAGAATCTGTACTACCAGCTAAACTTTCAATACTATTTATTTGTAAAACTAATATGTTTCTTCATCTAATTATTAAAAATTCTCAAGTCACAGCTCAGCTTACCAATTACTAATTCTGATTTGAGTGTAACTCATAAATTAAAAATGACTTCCATGTGCCACTCTATATCCTACAGAGGGTTCTCATGAAATATTCCCCAGAATGTATTTGTTATCAAGAAAATACCAATCTTCACCTCTTTGTTTTAACTCAATTGAAACACCAGGGCCCAACAAAGAGGGCAAGCTGAGCATCTGTATTTCCAGATAAAAGTTATTCTCAATGTATAAACTCTGTATGTGATCAGTGATGTTGGAAGCATTTTAGCACAAAACAGCCGTGTGTCTTAGATGATATCTGTAACCAGTTTCTGAATCCTGTTGGATAAATCTGTATTGTGATATCTATTTGACCTTAATAAAGTTATTGCATACAATACTGGCTGGACAATGGAAAATTACAACAAATAGAACCTGATTGACCTTAACAATAAAAGAATAAGGGTTAAAGAGAGTGTTTCCAATTTCTCACCCTGTCCTTGTTCCATGAGCCCTGTGTGTTCGTTCATCCTCCATTCTAGTATTTCCTATGCACCCATCACTGTGCAAGCCACCAGTGATGCGATAGTGAGCAAAAGCAGAAACAGGCCCTATGTCAGAAACTTGTACTCTATTAGGGAGATAGACATTAAAATAATCACATTTCAGTTATGCTGAGTACAACAAAGAGAGGGACGTGATTCCACAGAAACATCCATCCAAGAGGCTGGAGTAATTAGGGAGATGTCAAAGAGCTTTAGACCTGAAGACTACATACAGTTTAACAAGAATAAGGTGGAAGAGAAGCATGTCTCAGGCAGAGAACAGCCTGGCAAAGCTCTCTGATGGTAGGAGGAAGGAAGGATATGTGAAGTTATCAGAGTGTAATGAGCACGGGACCTTTGAACAAAGTGTGACTGCTGGTGGGGGCATGGCTGAAACCTGCTTGAAGGCCTAATCAGGAGTTCTGCCTTTATCCTAAAGAAGCTAAGGAAAAGCACTGAAGAATGTTTTAAGCAGGGAAGGGATATGATTAGATTAGCATTCTGAAAGTATCTCAGTGGTTATAGAGTGGAGAGTGGATTAGAGGAGGACAGAGAGAAGGACATCCTGAGGGTAAGAAATAAGTCTCAACTCCTCACATCTTTTAGGCAGTGGGCCAGGAGTGGGAGGATAAGTGGCATGAGTCCTCCCCTCAACCTCTTCCTTCTTATTTCCTGGGATGATGGCTGGATTTGACTGCTTCCTGCAGCACTCCCCGGGAAAAGAAAGTGGCCTCTGCTTCATAAACTGTCATAAACTCTCCAAAGTAGAAAATTCTCACAGCCAGCAGTGATTTTTACCAGTCTTAGGGGTTCTGAAGTACATTGGGGCTCTGATAAATGGAAAACATTACATTCCCTGATTGAGACAGAGACTTGCTTCCACAGTCCGCTGCAGATTTGCAATAAAGAGTTGCTGTAATCCAATGGGGATTTTGTTAAACTCACTTATTCCTTCGGGTTTCAAGCAAGCAGTAGATCTGGCCTTTTAAAAAAGAGGAGTAATCAGTGTAGCAGGTGTGTTTGAGTCTACGCATCCAATAGACCTAATTTGGCACCTCAATCTCACTGCTCACTAGCTGTTTGTCAGGGGGTGAATTCCCCTTCCTGAGCCTTTGCTTCTTTGGGAAGAGATAAAGCAGTCAAGTTAAAAGAGTGAGCTCTGAGATCAGACCACCTGGGTAAGAATAACGGTGCTGCCATTTCCTTGACACATCTTTTTCTTCCTCAGTGCCTTTTCCAGAGGCCTGGGAATTTCCTGATGCCACAGACTACAGGCAAGTGCAGCTTGGAAATGTAGGGCAGGTAACACTCCAGAAACCACCTCCAACCATTGTCATTAATAATGACCTTTGCCAAGATACTTGATCTCTTATCCATTCAGTTGCCCCATCTCTGCAATGGGGATAACAGTAATATTTGCCTCCTAGAATTGTTATCAGGATGAGAAAATCAAGTCACGCAGCCATGTAAAGGAATTAGAATAGCTTTTGGCAACACAATAGGCATTCTCTGGGTTTGAGTTCTCTGGAAAGCAGGGTCTAGACAACATCTGGCTACAGGCTACTGGGCAAATAAACAGGACAATGACATGATTCAATTTTCACTTTGAAAAGACCCCTCTATCAAATTCTGGGCTTTGATAATGCACTAAAATTAGAAAATATGTCACCTTTGGGGGAAAGAGAGTGAAGGGCTCATGGTACTCCATGTACTATTTTTGTAATTTCCTGTAAATAGGAATGCTGAGAATGGAGTATTAATATATCAATTCATTCAACAGCTATTTATGGAATACCTACCATATGCCAAGCTCTGTCCCAGGTGCTGGGGATACAGATTTGAAGAAGATAGGCATTATCCTGGAGTGCATGGGGTTTATAGACCAGTATTGGGAAAATAAGATAAATTCAAATAGTGATAAATGTTAAAGAGGAAATAAAATAGGATGGCATGAAGGAAAGCAATAGAGTTAAACGATGATGGGCACAAGATAAGATGCCAGAAGTCCTGGAATGAGAATATGGCAGCCTGAATTAGGATGGGAGCCCCATTAGTGCCCAGTAACAGCTCAGGCCAGTTCTTGGGTCTTAAATGCTGATTTGAGGACATCTTAAATACTGGCAGAAAAATGATAAGCCTTTACTTACAAAAAGCACTTTGTGCTGTTGGAAGGTTATGACATCTATGATTTAATTTGATCTCTTATTGACCGTGCAAAAAGGGTAGATGTCATTGTCCCCATCTGAAACTAAGTGTCTTAAATTGAGTTTCTCTGGAAGCCAACTGTCTTTGAGACAAGAATTTTAATACAAGTAGGAGGTTGGGGAAATTAGCCAAGGAAGAGAAGGAAGCCAATAAATCTTGTCTTATGGAGAAGATTACAGTGTGGGCAATGGGCTCCATCCCACTGGAGAATATGAAACACGGAGCAGAACACAGCTCACAGTCCAACCCAGGGGGAAAGGAACTGTGGTATTTATCTACCCACTCCTGCCAGTCATTACATTTGGGCTGCTTTGAGAGAATGATGATTCCCCAGCACTTTCAGACCACCCTGTGAAGGAGCTACAGCAGACAGAAAGCTTCGGGCAGCGGCACCAGTGCTAGCAGTTGGGGATTATTAGGTTACTACAAGCAATGGGGTGTTCTGAGAGCATATGGGTGACCACCACAGTATATGCCACACTGAGCTTCAGCAGCATAAGTAGCTTCACCAAAAGCCTCTTTTCTTTCACTCCTAAGAGGTTACTTTTCATTAACTCCCCAGTCTACCTAGCATAAAGATGTGACTAAGATTTTATCAGGATCTCTAAAGACAACAATTTTTAATAACAACTATAAAGCAATGGCTAACATTTATTGAGTGATTGCAGTGTGCCAGCCACTGAACCAAGCACTTCACATTTAACCACAACAGCACTATGTGACAGATAATAGTATTACTTCTATATAACAGTTTAGAAAACCAAAACTCAGGGAAGTTAGATAATGACAAAATCCTTGTGAGTGCCCTCACTAATAAAAATAGCTTTTAGCTGATACTATGTACTGAATACTCTCCACAGAGAACTGTATTACATGCTTTATAGTCATTTCCTATTTCGTGATCATAGGAAATGCAAGATAAAATGCTATGCTTTATACTCATTGGCAAATGGGAAAATTGAGATTTTTAAAGATTAGATAACCTGCTCAAGGTCACTGAACTGGACATGGCAGAGCCCAGTGGAAGTAGAAATTGAGGTATCTCTACATCCAAAACTCCTTGTTCTAAAGCACCTAACTAGACTACAATAGTGCTATCACACTGTTCTATTGTATTTTAAACCAGATGAGCTTTGTCTTTCCAACAAGTGCAATCAACAAAGACCCAGACCATGGAGTGCTTCAAAACCTTCCACAGTGATGCTGGGTCCCTAGTATTTGGAAAGATTATTTTGTCAGAATCACTTGCCAACGTGAATAAAGTCAGACCCAAATTACTGAATGATTAAGTCATTAGGATGGCTTGTGGTCCAATTGAACTGAGAATGATTTCTTAACATGCTTGACTTGGAGTCAGAGGCTTTGCTGGGTTTTAGGACTTAGCTGAATGCTCTTTAGAACCTGTTGGCAGCAAGTATATCCAATACCAACTGGAAACTCACCTCTGTTGAATAATACACCTTGGATATAAGAAGGCCAAGATGAGATTAGAGTGAATTTTAGCTATTTTCCTGGAGATCCTGTGTTTCTGTGAGAAATATTTTAAATCTACTTGATATTTTCTTTAAATGGGCATGCTTTCATTCTCTGTGCCCTGGTTTATTGAACAAAACTCTTGAAGGTTGTTGTAATAAGTCGAATAGATTTCCTGGTGGTTGAAAAAGAGTTTGTCTTTGAGTCTCTGCTATTTTATTTATATATTGATTGCTTGACCACTTTTAGCTGAAGAGGGTCTAATTGGCTTGCACTGTGAACTAGACTTCTTGGCTCATATGAACTTAAAGTCATCTCCCTACTCACTAGAAATAATTTCATGTAACATGTTACCTGCCTTCATGCCAATTTGGCAAACACAAGAAATGCAAAATACAAACAGAACAGTTTTTCTTATTTCAAATGTTTTCCCTTCATTCCTGTGAACTGACATTTCTCCTGGATATTTTCTCCTCTGTTCTCTTCAAAGTCAGGTCTACTCTGATCTCCACCATCATATTCCCTCTAGAATCTGATGGATTCCATAACTAACACACCTTAAGCATTATTGCCCTTTTTGCAAGCCCTTTGTTCATCTTGCTCTCTAAAAGCTCCTAGACCTTGTATTAAAATTTCACAGTTAGTAATGATATATGTTCCCACAGATTTTAGCAGCATGGGACCACATGCACTCCCTAGGAATGCATTTATCAGCACAAGCAATTGCCTCAGGTGAGACCAGAGGTCAACCTTTGCCTTGGGAGCTGAGAGCTAGATTGCATCTTTTGGCATTGGTAGATGTCATCATTAACTTACAATATAAAGTGGTCATGTAAATTTCTAGCAACAGAATATAATAATTGCTTGGGGTCTGACACACTTGGATTCAAATTTGAAATGAGGGCTGTGTGATCCTAGGAAAGTGCCTCAACATCTTTAAGCCTCAGACTCCTCATGCATATAATGGGCTGAAGTCAAGAGGTTGGCAGGACTATGTTCCCTTCTTGAGGTCCATTCCTTATCATTTTCTTATCATTTTAGAAGCTGCCTATATTGCTTGTCTCATGGTCCTCTTTCTCCATCTTCAAAGCTAGCAACAGCAGGTTGAGTTCTTCTCATGTGGTATCACTCTAGTCCCCTATGCTCCCTCCCTCTTTCACTTCTAAAGTCTCTTGAGATTACACTGGGTCCATTTGAATAACCCAGGATAATCTCCCTGTTTTAAGGTTGACTGATTAGCAACCTCAGTTGGCCATAATTCTTTTCTATGACATATTCACAGGTTTGGAGGTTGGAATGTGGATAACTTTGGGAGGGTCTTTATTCTGCCTATTAAATTATTTCACTGGTAAAGGATAAAATGATATAATTTATGTAAATTTCATAGTAGATTTGCCTAATGTGCTCAGTAGCTGATCATGATTATTAAAATTGATTTGTTCCAATCAATAGTACTAACTTCTTTTAGAAAATGACCCAACCTATAGCATTAATGCATGGCAGCTGGTAGCTTTTCAATGATCGAATACTGAGATAACTTTGACAATGCTACCAATCAGGAGCCAGTGTTCATTCAACTCCCTGTCGAAGAGCTCTAGTAAATGAAAATGTATTATTTACAGATGGGATCCTTGAGGTGTTGTACATTTATTCCATCCAGCACATGTCTGGAAAAACAGCAGATAAATGGGACACAATTCTTGCCTCAACATTTTTATAACCCAATGGGAGAGATTATATATAGACCTCAGATTACATTATGTATTCATTTGTTTTCTTGTCCTTTATATCTCTCCTACTCGAACATAAATTTCATGATGGACTGGAACTTGACCGGATTGTGCACACCTGTATCCCAGCACTTGGAATAGTGCCTGGAATATGCTAGGTACTCAAATATTTGTTGAAGAAAAATCAGTGTGATACATTATACAAGCTATTCTATTATAGGTTGTTCATAAAGTATGCAAACTGTTATAACTTAGGGATATAACATATTGGCTAGCCGGAAAGGGAAAAAAAAAGTTCTAACTCTCCTTTGGAAAGTTTCCAGCATGTTTACAAATAGCTCACTGTGTGCCTACACTGAAAAGGTTTATTGCACTGTGGGGCCTGCAAACCCCACCCCTCGCTGGCTCATTTCCAATAGTCTTTCTTGTTACCCTGTTTACAAACTGCAACATTCACAGGTCATAGTACAGGCATCACCTGAAGTCCATACCTGTGAATCAAGTAAAGATGATTCATTGTATTCTCCTGCTCCCTCTGTACCCCATCTGCCCCCAGTAAGTAATAAATACACTAATTTCAAATATAGATAAGCTATGGAGGGTATAAAAAGAGTCCTAGAGAAGTAAGAATTTACACAAGTTATAGATGATCACACAAAGCTCAAAGTGCTGTCATTTCTTCATAGGACAGGCATTCTTAACAATAATTACAATCAAACTACTACATAATAATTATAGTAAATACATTTTGAATGTGCCACAGTATACATAAAGAACTAAATTCAAAATTTTACCACGTGGGACACACTCTGTTTCCTATCTTATTCAATTCTGTTTCATTTCATTGCATTTCATTTGTTTTTTTAATCCTGGTCTCCACTCTCTCAATTGATTCACAGGTGTGATAGGTTCACTAGTGGTTTGGGCCCCACTTTCCATAACACACACAGAGTTTTTGACACCAGATCTGGCAAAGCTTGGAAGCTAGAAGAAAGTTCTTATCCTGGTTCTACCAGTTCTCTCTGCTGTCACTCTTTTGCTCCTAAACTGCACTGTCTCCATTTGTGGGAAACCAAGAATACATAAGAAGTGTGATTTGTTGTAAGAACCTCAAAGGAGATTTCTGGGTTCCATGAAAGATGAAGGCAGGGTAGGTATATTCTAGTAAAGAGTAAATGAGCTCACTTAAAATCTCTTTCTTCCATTTTGGAGTTGTTTGTGGAGAACAGAAAATCCCACATGCTCCTTACATGGAAAATGGAAGAAGAGGCTGTCAGTGGAGCCACTGAAACCAGGCAACAAGCCCTCCCCCAACATACGAGAAATGGCCGTCCTCCTGTACTCAAAAACTTCCTGAACACTCAGAGGCCTCATTAGCACTCTGGCACCATAGCCAGCCTGAGACAAATGAGGGGAGCTCAGCAGAGACTCTCTTGTGGGGCCTCATCCTCCCTTACAAGAGAGTTAATTGGGCAACTCAGAGACATTTCTTTATTTTCTCCACATTTCTTGTGGAAAATAAAACAATCTGAGATCTCCCACTTCTGACCCTGCCAGATCGCTCCCAGAATTGAGAATTGTTTTCCCTTTCTTATAGATCTTTCCAGAAATGGTCCATGAAGAGGTAAGTACTTATATAATCCATGAATTCTCAATTGAGAACAAGATTGCCTCCAAAAGGGTGAAAATTGGTTCAGAAGAAGGGCAGAAAAATCATACTAAAAAATATAGGAGGGGTACCCCCCAAAATGGAATTTACCTATTTTAAAAAGTGTATTTTTTCTTAAGCGTTTTTATTTGTCACCTTCAAAATACTCTCCATTTGATGCAATACACCTATCAAGATTCTTTTTCCACTGCTCAAAACAGTTTTTGAATTCATTAATGTTGATGCCTTTTAGTGCTTCTGCCATTTTTTGTTTCACCTCTTCCACACTGGCAAAATGTTTCCCTTTGAGGACTTTTTTCATCTGGGGAAACGAGAAAAAGTTGCTCAGGGTGAGATTGGGTGAATAGGGAGTGTAGGGCATAGGGATCATGGCATTTTTGGTCAAAAACTGCTGAGCACTCAAGATGGTATGAGCAGGTTGTTTGTGTAAATCACCCATCATGAAATGAGCAAACGCATTGAAAGAATCTCCAAAAAAAAATTCACCGAAGCCAAATGCAGCCTTTTATAACAATGCTACTGGTACACTGATACTGATGGGTTTGTAGAACACTCACCTAGCAGGGGAAGCCTATAGTACAAGGGAACCACCCTCCAAAAAATAATTCTGGTTTTTAAGGGGTCCCCCTTATATAGCGTGTATCTGTGATACTAATTTCCTGGAAGGGAATTAAGAAAAAAATATTTTAGAAGGTTACTTAGAGGAAGTGTTAATAAAAAAATAGGTTGAGAAGCACTGTTGTCATCTCACTTCTTAATATACATACATGGTAGTTACTATCCTGGAATACACTGCTCTAGGAGGCAGCATGCAGGTAGGGTGTAAACTTGGTATTGAGTTCACACCCTACCTGGCTCTACCACTTACTAGTTATGGGAATATTGTTTTGAATCCTGGCTCCACTCTTATTAGTTGTGGGAAGTTGACCAAGTTCCTTAACATGCTTTAGTTTTTTTCAATTGCAAAATGGGGGTAATAATAGTAGCTACCTCCTAGAGAACCTGTAAACATTGAGTTAGTATACAGAAAGCACTTAGAATAGCAGCTGGCACGTGGTAGATACTTTATTTAGATTCTTACAACAGTATGGCTTTTCACTTGATTATATATCTTAGAGATATTCCTTTTCATGGCTGCATAGTATTCCCTTGACTGGATATGCCATATCTATTCAGATCAAGAATTAGCAAATTATGACCTACAAGCCAAATCCAGCCAAACACCCATTTTTGTAAATCAAGATTTTTGAAACACAACCATGACCATTTGTTTACATATTATTAATAACTGCTTTGCACTGCAACAGCAGAGACTGTGTGACCGGAAAAGCCTAAACTATGTACTAACTGGCCCCTTATAGAAAACATTTGCTGACAAGCTTAATCATCTACAACAAATATCACAGCAGTAAATATCTGAAACACATATCTTTGAGCACATTAACAAATATATCTAAAAATAAATTTCTGAGAACGGCTTTCTTAAGTCAAAAGACATGGGCATTCTTAGTTTTGATAGATATTGATAATTCCTTCTGTTACAGAATGAATCACGTATCACCCAAATCCATGTGTAAGCCCTAACCCCCAATGTGACTGTATTTGGAGATAGGGACTTTAAGGAGGTAATTAAGATTAAATAAAGACCTAAGAGTGGGGCTCTAATCTGACAGAACTGGTGTTCTTATAAGAAGAGTAAGAAGAGGAAGAGACACCAAAGATTTCTCTCTCTCTCTCTCTCTCTCTCTCTCTCTCTCTCTCTCTCTTCCCTAAGCACAGAGGAAAGGCTATATGAGGACATAGAAAGAAGATAGCTGTCTGAAAGCCAGTAAGAAAGGCTTCACCAGAGACCAAATTTGCTAGCACCTTGATGTTAAACTTTTATCCTCAGATCTGTAAGAAAATAAATTTATATTGTTTAAGCCACAGAGCCTGTGGTATTTTGTTATGGCACCCGAACAGACTAATGCACCTTCCTTAGAGGTTATGCCAACTACATCCCCATCAGCAGTGTTCAAAAGTACCTCTTTATCCTCGTCCCTCACAGAATTATCATCTATTTGTGGGGGTTTTACCAGTCTGGTGAGTTAAAAGTAATAATAACCTTGTTTAAATGCGATTATGAAATCGAATATGATTTTGTATTTTAAATAAATGCCTTTATTTGAAAGGAAGCAAATCCAGCAGTAGCTGGTACATACTGTGCCAAGAGCTTTATCCTTGCAACAAATCATGTGAGCTGGGTAGCATGGGTAGCATCATCCCCATTTTATAGGTGAAGAAACTTTCTTGTCTAATGGGAATAACAATAGCACTCATGTTATAGTGTGATTTGAGAAGTAAATGAGGGTTTTGATGCTATCAGTGTTGAGTGATGAAGCCACAGTTTGAATCCAGAGTTTTCTGATCCACAGTAAAAGCTCTTAAACACTTAAACTATTTCTTTCAGTGGCCATGTGTGATTATTATACATTATTTTGGACGAACAGTATGCCTTTCCTTATTCTTGGAAGCTTTTAGGAAGTATGCCAACTCTATCAATTGTTGCAAGCACAAAAGTACAGAACAATGGCCCCCAAGCCCAAGCATGTCTCCACTTGCTTAGTCACAACTGTTTAGAAATTCTGGAACATGAAATGATTCAGTGTGAGGACTGCCAAGGAAGCATGAAAACTATTTAACAGGCCAGGCTTGGTGGCTCAGTCTGTAATCCCAGCACTTTGAGAGGCCGAGGCGAGTGGATTGCCTGAGCCCGTGGGTTTGAGACCAGCCCAGGCAACTTGGCGAGACCTCATCTCTACAATAAATAGAAAATTAGCCAGGCATGCTAGTGCACACCTGTAGTTTCGGCTACTTGGAAGGCTGAGGCTGAAGGATCACTGGAGCCCAGCGGGTCGACACTGGGGTGGCTGTGAGTGTGCCACTGCACTCCAGCTTGGGCAATGGAGTGAGACTCCAAATCAAAAAAAAAAAAAGAAAAGAAAAGAAAACTATTTAGTACTCAAGTATTTCACATCATTCCCATCTGAAATAACACAGACAGAACAGAATTAGATTTTAGAAAAATGCATATAAAATAGGTTTTAAACAAATGTTTTGTACCTACATATAAATATACTGCCTCGGTTTGGTTTCTGAATGGAGCTGGCTCTTCTCACAAAACAGCATCTCAGCCAATTAAACGACTAGTCAACTCATGTTTAGTGAGCACTTTTGTGTTCAACACTATGTGCCTGTTACCCCAAATACAGCAATGAACAAAGTAAACACATTCTCCATCCGCTTGGAATTTAAAATCTAGCACAGCACCCCCCAACAGAAATACCCACAATGATAAAAACGTTCAGAATCTGTAATGTTCAGTATGGTCACCACTAGCCACATGTGACTATGAAGTACTTGAAATGTGGTCAGTATGATTAAGGAAAAGAATTTTCAATTTTACTTAATCTTAGTTAATTTAAGTTAAAATGAAAATAGCCACATGCAGCTAGTGGCTTCCATATTGGAGAGTTCAGCTTTAAATGGGTCAACCTAGATTTTGTGCACATCCTCAAGAGCTGAGAAAGGACACCACTGAGCACACAGTAGGTATTCACTTAACACTTGGGGAGACAAATTACTTGCTCTGGTGTCCTGGACATGTGGCTGGTACCCCAGAGCTTAGACTGCTGACTTTAACCAGGCTATAACTAGCTCTAAACCTCCCAGTTGAGAAAGCAAAGAATGTTATCAAAGCAACTCCTTTCCTGATAGTGCAGAGGTCATCAATCATCAGTCCTGTCCCTCTCACAGATGTGTTTCATTTGGCCTACATGTTTTAAAATTGTTTTGAATTAAAGGTCAACATTTAAAATTCAAGGGATTGGCATTTCAGATTTTCATAGAAAACTCAGAAGTCCTGGCACACTTCCCCCGGCAGTTGCTGGCTGGAGTTGCGGGGCTTCTGGTCCTGTCAGAGCAGCACTCTACAGACTGATGAAGGTGCCGCTATTCCCTATTGTCTTACTTCCTGTCATCTTCACCCCATGCCTGTCTGACCCCAGGAGCCATGGCAGCTTGTGGTAGCTACTCTAGGACTTTGGTGCATCTCCAGCCACATCCCCAGGTCATTCCCTGATGCACATCCATGTGCAGACACACATGCCAATCACACCATGCACTTCTGTGCCTCTCTGCCTTTGCAAATACTGTTCCTCTTACCTAAAATGCCTTTTTCGACTTCTCTTTTGAGATCCAGCTGAAAGAGTCTTCATCCACAAAGCCACTTGGACCACCCCAGGTAGAGTGAGCTACTTGTCCTTCTGAATGCACTTAGTACATTACACACACCACTGTCATCAATTGTTTTTCTCATTACTGGGCTCCAGACAAAAATTTCATGAAGGAAATACCCAGTATCATTCACCTTGGTTTTCCTTAATCCTAGCATGGGGTCTGGTGAATAAATTCTGAATGAAAGAATTCTGAAATCTCAGTCTCCAGTTCAGACCTTCTACATGGATTGGGAGAAACTATCAAGAAGTTTTGTTGTGCTTCCTCTTGTTGACTCCATGAAAGTCTCTGTGGCCTTTCAGTCTCCAATAGCCTGTCCTCCTTTCCTTTGTCTCTCCATCTCTCAGCAAGCCTATCACCCCTCCTGTTTTCTCTACCCCTAGAGATCACAGAACCTTGAACAATTCCATAACTAGTTATCTAAGCCAACAGAGGTTCCTTCTTTTCCCATATCCCCACTTCCTGCAGGGTACAAGACTTGCCCCCTCATTATCCCTCACTCTCCCACTATCCCTGGTACAAATTTCTTGTTTCTCATCCTCTTCACAGACAGATCATTTCAACAGTCTCCAGCCTAACTCCCCACGTGTTCCTACACCGCCTGACACATCCTTCAACGTAATCCATTCTTCACCTTCTTACACATCTATAACACTTCTGACAACTCCTCATTGCTCTCTGCTCCAGCCCCAATGGCTTCCTTTCCATGTCTCAAGACTTCACCCATGCCATTTCCTCTGCATGGAATGCTCTTCCTCCAACACTGCACATGATGCTTACATCGTTCAAGACTCAGCTTAAATTAGGCCTTCCCTGATCTTTCAAGTAGCTCCCCACCTCAACATGTCGACTCATGCTACCCCACAGCAATGTGTCAGATTCCCTTATCAAAATCAGTAATGTGCATGTTTGTTCATTGTGTGTCTTTCTACTAAAATGGAAGCCTCATAAAGATGGGGACATATTTGTAGCTGGCACAGTGCTTGGCACACAGTTGACACTCAACCTGTGTTGGTTTGAATGTCAGATGATTACTGACTCTGTGAATGAATGAACAAATGAATGAATGAATGAAAAATGAATGAAGAACTGGCTAAATGAATATATATAAAAAGCAAAACTCTATTCTAATTCATACACCTATGAAGAAATAATTCAAAAATGTATTTCTCCCAAAAGTAACACATATTTGAAAAGAAGAAGTCTCAGAGTATATGAAGAGATAGAAATTTCTGCTAGTCAGTAGTGTCAATGATATTCAGGTGGAGGTAACTGAGGTATCAGCTAATTCTTATTTGGGTGTTATTTTTAGGTGCTCTGTGCTCCCCAAAACCTATAAAGGGCTTAGCAACTTAAAATTGGTGGTGGGATTTGCTCAGGCAGACATGCCATGTAACAATTTATCATCATGACAAGTGCTGAGGAGTTCAAGGAAACTTGCTGATGCTCGCTTTCTTAAGTCAGATCTCAGAAGGACACATTTTTTGTTAAGGAAATTAGAATCCCCCAAATAAATTCTTCAGTGTATTAATATCTCTGTTGGACTCAAGATTGTATATTACTGTTTACAACTTGGTTATCTTTATTTGTATCTGTCCAATTTCAAACATGCCAAAAGGAAGACATATTGTCAGCTGTTTTGAGCTTTAAAAGGACAATTTCATCAACAATATTTTTTAAACCCTATATGTACACTATGATGGAAATGTTGTCCAAAACAGAGTAAAACAAAAGTTCCAAAAAATAAATCTTGCTAGGAATCCAAATCTCTCCAGGTTAAATTACATTCTCTTTAACATAGAATCTTGGAATTTATAGCATATTGTATTTTACTTCTTTTGAGCAGATTACTCTCAAACTCTGACACCAGCATAGAAATAGCTTCCATTAGGTTTGAAAAGTCACATGCTGGAGACAGAAACTGAGAAAAATAAAGGTCTGAGTGAAGGCTGAGCACTCCAGTTCCCTGGAGGAATGCAGGAGTAGATAGGAACAGACATGTCACAGAGCAGCAAGGAAAACACTCATCATCAGGTCCGAAGAAGGGACTGCCAAGAACTCCACCAGGACAATAGAGAGGGCTCAAAACACCTCCAATTATGAAACTAAGTAGTGCTAAGACTTTTCCCACTCTCAGAAACACAGATAATGGCTGATTAGAAATCAGGCGGTAGGTACAGAGCTGCCAAAAATTCCTAGTAGAGAGAGAGGGAGGGAAACCATCACTCCATCATGTCTCCATTGGATACCTGGTTTTATAATTATGAATTTATGTCTTCATTTATTCTGTGCCTTATCCTGAAAGGACTTAAGATCATCTTGATTCGGTATGGTAACCGTGTGTGGAATTTTCATGCAAAAAAATTAATTTAGACTAATTCAGGCCTATCACTGGAGGAAGAACAAAACTGGGCACATGGACACAGGAACCAGAAGGAAATGTTCTATCTACTTCTTTATGTAGATAAAGCATGTAAATGTGTTATTTATTTTTAAAATATGGGAAGTTTGAATATATATAGTTAAATCCTTTCAGATTACTTAGAAAGTAAGCCCTTTCCACCACATAAGCTACCATTTCAGGAAAATGCAAGTGAGCATTTCCTTGTTAGAGTGAACAACTCCTTCGGTTTTTCAGTCAAACCTCTTTAAGCTGAGCTGAGCATTCTTGTCTGAATTCTTCACTCTGTGGGCATTAAAATCCTAAATTAAGAACGGATGGATTAACCAAAGAGATCCCAGGCCCTCTTAGTGGTGGTGGATTACTAACAGGAACAAAGCCTAAAATCTTGTTTAATTTTCTGTCTTAATTGATGGGATAATAAGCATTGATTCTACATATATGGGTGTGTTGGCTGTATCACTGCAATGACATGGCATGTTGTATTCACGAGAGAGGCCCCAAACGGCTTCAGTGATCACTGGACCCAGTTCCTCCCTCTCAAACAAGCATCAGAAAGGTCTGCATAATGGCAGTCACCAGGGGAAAATTAAAGGTTCTCGTTTTCCCCCCACTGCATTGTGAGATAAAGCTCAGACTAATAAAATGTTGAGCATCTTTATTCAGAAATTGAATTTCCACTACACCAGAGGGGCATTTAAATGCTTTAGGCCATCTGTTGGCAACTTCTCCAAGGCCCAACCAAACCTTCTGCTTTGTGTGCACAGGCTTGGACCCCGGTGCCTGCTGTGGGTAGAAAATCCAAACGAGCTGCTCTATTAAAAATAAACAAAGCACTAAAAAAGTTACATAAAATATGTAACATGGGAGGGTCTCATTCTGCTATGTACTAACTGTTTCCATGATGTCCGAATCTCTACTCCTCTGTGGCGGTGTGCTTGTTCAGGAGTTTCATGGCAAGTCCCCTTTGTCAAGACAAGACCATTCCAATGCACACCATTATTAAGACAGCAACAGCATCAACATATAGCGAAGGATCAGCAGACTGTGGATATAAAACTTAGAGAGTAAGGAAGAGAGAGAGTTAGGCAAGGACCTGACGACACAACATGTGCAGGCGACTTGGGCAGTGGCCTAAATGCAATGAACTTCCCTAAGTGTGGGTACTATTATTGGCATCTCTTCCTTCAGTGGGCGTGGCACCCTTTCCACAGGGATTCCATTTCATCCTCAAGTTACTCTGAAAGCAGAGAAAGAGTACTGGATGCTGTGTATATTGCAGTGCCAGGCATAAGCCCGACTGCCCCAGGGCTATTATACTCTAGATTCTGGATCACACTGTATTCAGCAAATGTCCAATTTCATAAACATTTCCTGATGCTAAGCATGGAGCAGAAGATACAAAGATGATTAAGGCATGATTCTTGATGAGGAAACGATGGCTAAGCGCGCAATTCTTGTTCCCAGTCTCATCAGTTGTGTGCCCTTCGGCAAGTCCAGTTCTCCTAATCTAGAGGCGAGGTATCTGCATGACACAAACAATAATAATAGTGACTACCAAATGAGCGTTCTAGGAACTTAATGGGAGATGCGTGTGAAGTGCATAGTGCGATGTCTGGCACTTGGGAGGTTTTAAATCCATGCTATGTATGACTTTGTTATTATTACGAATGCTCTCAATCTAGTGAGGCAAGAGGGCAAATCACAGCTAATTGCAAATGTAAAGCAGATGATCAGAGGATGTTGAGAGGAAGAAGAGGCTCATTTGGGATAGAAAATTCTGGTTCGATTTCTTACAAGATTTAGAGAGTTGTGATTTGTCAGTTTAGAAAACAATCACTACAGCTCTAATTTTAATGACCCAATAGAGCAGTAAGAGGCAAAATTATGTAAAATCACAAGCAGCATATTTGAAACACCGTAGCCTTAGTTTTGAATCTAGGCTCATCCATTTATTAGTCATAGACTTTTGGACAAATAACTTGACTCCTCTAAGCTTCAATTTCATCATTTGTAAATGATGACAATTCTTATTTCTAATGGTGACTGAGAATAAAACAAAATATATCAAACACCTAGTA
>CAUYQG010187695.1:0-17879 GCA_963574415.1 Tarsius wallacei
ATTCCAGCTACTTGGAAGGCTGAGGCAGAAGGATCGCCGGAGCCCAGCAGGTCGAGGCTGCGGTGGCCGGGAGCGGCCACTGCACTCCAGTCTGGGCGACAGAGTGAGACTCCAACTCAAAAAAAAAAAAAAAAAAAAAAAAGGCATATAAGACATAAAGGAAGCACAGAAATAACATTTAAATTCTTTAGGCTAATTTGAACTTTCCTTTGAAATAGCAGGTCCTCTAGCAGACCTTATTCTTGTTTGCGTTGAAGTTTGTCTCACATAATCCTGCCTGTCTCCATTTCCAGTCACACCGTTTGATATTTATTTTAAGCAGCTGCTCATGAAAGGTAGAATTTAGCAATGATTAAAATGGCATAAGATGGGTTTCTATTTGAGATCAGGGTTGCTGGGTAGCTTTTCTTTGAATGCCCCTTCCTTTCATGCTTTTCACCTGTGTTTTGGCTGTAAGACTAAATCTAGGAAAACTGCTGTTTGGCCTTTTAGTACCTTGCCAGCTTTGGCAATTACAAACTAACCGGTTTTGTACTAGGCACAACTGGAATAAAATAAATGAGTCTGATTAAAGCTTGGAACTCTGAGCACTACAAATGTAAGACCATCAACATGCCATTTGCTGAACCTGAGGCTTCTCTAGCAGATGGGTGAAAGTTAAACATAAATAGCACCATTTCTTCTGGGTTTTTGTTGTTGTTGTTTATTTGTTTTTAAAATAGTATAAACATTCTGCTATGTCAGAATAAACTTTTGGCAAATATTTCAGGACTGTTTTGGAATTCATATTCGGTGATCTTTGACATTGTAGTCATACTATGCTTCATTATGTGAATTCATTGAACATGTGGAGACAAATCTTATCAGTTTTAAAACTTTCTTTGGTGTTTGTATTCCCAGTATTGAATGTAATGATGATACTTAATCATCAAATATTCTCAATGGTACATAATCTCTATTTTAAATCTTTAATGTTGGACTATAGTAGGGCAATACCAATCACATCCATAATAATTATCATTCATTTAGGACTTGAATTTTATTTACAGCATTTTAGTTTCTTGTATACTATCTCATTATTTAGATGATACATACACAGAAAGAGAATGTTTTTATTCTTCAGTTTAATGATTTATGTACCATTTAATTTGATCACCAATAATTGGTATTAACTTACAAGAACCAAGATGGCATTATTAGTCATTCTGTAATACTACTTAAGTATTTCTTGGCATAGAACTGTTTATTTTACAATTTAATTTAGTAATGTATATGCCTCTAGAGAAATCTTCAAATTTTGAAACTTTTTTTCTAGTTCCCAAGATTATTTATCAAATGGTATTTATCAGAACAGATCACAGGAAGTTTCAGCATGGGTAGAAGAGTGTGAAAACTATCAGATAAATATATAAATAATTTTGAAATTATCTAAAGTATTTATCAGGAAATTACAATATGTAATTGCACTGTTTTTTGATTTATTGTTATTGCTATTTACAGGGTCAGGTTCATGTCGCTTTAGTTATTCAGACCCCAGCATCATCGTATCATATGCCAAGAATAATTCTGTGGACTGGATTCAGCTTGAGAAAATTAGGTTTGTTGTAATTTAAAGTATTTTAATAATTTTTAACATAGATGATTTTTTTTTTCTTTTCTATATGCCTTTATTCTACCACTGACTCTTTCTTTATGGTTAAAAGCACTCTGGTGTTAATTATGCAGAATTACATGGATACACACATTATGACCTGCCCTACTTGAAGAAGAAATTGTTTGTTTGGGGGTTTGGGGGTTTTTTATTATAAAGATGTGGGGTAGAATTCAGGGTTAGGTATACAAACGATTATGCAGTTACCCTTGTTGATGAGGTGTGCCCCTCCCTCCCCTAGCCGTTTCCCTCAACTGTCAATCCCACCCCCTTCCCCTGACAGTTTCCCACTACTGCCAATCCCTTTCTTATAGTATTATGATAATTGTTCAAGTTTTGCTTATGAGTGAGAACATACTCTGTTCTTTGTTTCTGTGATAGATCACTGAGTACGAGCGACTCTAAATTCATCCAAGTGACTGGGAAGTCCATATGTTTGTCCTTCTTTAGAAGATATTCTTAAAAGTGTCATTTTCATTCAGAACTTCCCATTGTCAGGAGTACTTATAATAAAACTATTTCTGGGAAAAGTACATTTGAGATCATAGCCTTTATGAAAGTATTCTTCACAAAATAACATCACCACCCGTTGCTCAGGCCTGACTCTGGCCTGGCCTATAGACCTAGAAATATATCAGATGACCACCTAAATCTCTTCCCGTCTGTGATGATATTGAGTTAATAGCCACTGGGCCTTTTATATATAATCACTAGTTCTGTCATGTCCCTTCTAGCTTTTCTAAGGCCAGTTCTAAAATTCTATTATCATAATTTTGATATGACTTGCAATCATATATTATATTTTCTTTATTTAAAAGCATCCCTCAATAAGACAATAAGGTAAGATGCTTAAGGAAGAAGAAATTCACTCATGTTAATACAATTTAGTTAAATTAATGAAGCTCAAATTATGTCTACCATTTCTGCAGAGTTTAAATCATAAAATAAAATTCAAAATGAATGTTAATTTCAGTTATAAGATATTTTTTTAAAAATCTTAAACTTTTATAAAGTGATTATTATTAGGTTAGTTCTTAAATTAACATAACTTAAGTAGATAGAGTATTTTCTATCAGTTTTGTGACAGTTCTTTTTCCACAAGTGATTTCCCTTATTGTATTTTCATATTATAATAACTATTATTTGTTTAGGGTAACAGAATAATTATTAGGCTCTCAGTCTAATACTAAACCAACTTGTTTAAAGTTTCCACAGTAGTAGTATTTTTCTAAAATAATAATAATAAAATAAAAATTGCACAAGTCTAAGCTCTAGTTTAACCAAAAACTGAGAAAATGTTTCTAACTCATGGATTTTAATGGATTGTCTTCCTCTGAGGCAGGACAAAATATAACTTATGGGCACCTAGTACAAGCTGAGCTCTGACATGCTATGCCAATTTTGAAACAGACCATATTGCTTTTCTTTCTAATTTCTAGTAGTTGTGAAAATGCACTCATGTTAAGTATCTATTTATCTAAATGGCTTTAAGCAAGGCAGCATAAGTATTGGAAAATTTACCCATATCTTTTTCCCTTTTTCTAACATGCTGTTTATCACAGTTTAAGCAAATTGTAGTATGTACTTCTTGCTGAAAAACATTCAATATGGCAAATAAACTACACATTTAATTACAACATATCAATATCATGTTTAGCTGATTTCATTTATTTCTTTACAAAATGGGACTTTCAGTTTTAAGCCATGTACCAAACCATTATATTCATTCATGCAAATTCCCCTTACCATTGGTGAGCAAGATGAAGTGTTTCCAATTACTACCTAAAACCAAAACATACTCTCTTCATCAGTTTAAATTATTTTTGAAGCTAAAAGTATAGTCAATATGAAATATTTTAAGTGAAAGGGAATTGATTATGCTCAAGGTAAGGTATACCATCTATAACCTATGCTGACAATTTTACAGATATATATGTGCTTCATTGGTGAGTGAAAAATATGGCTTTTCTCTAGTCCTTTCAAAACAGATTTATAGTAAGCCTAGGGTACCTCACTAGTTTGAATTTTAGTACCATTTTAATCTTGGCAAAGGCAATCATTTTTACTACAGCAGGTTTCTACTTCGGTAGAAGAAAATGTTTAATAAAAATATTTTATTATATAAAAGAAGGACCTACAGTCTAACATGTAATATAAAGATCATGTTATATAATGTTTTTAAAGATTGATCTACATGAAATTATAAAGAATTATAAATTAGAGCATTTAATTCTCATGGAAAATCTCACATTTTATAGACTAAACATATGAAAACATATCTGATTACTAAAAATGAAACAATTATTATATAAAGACAATTATTAACTGTTGCATTATATATGGTATCTAATAGGTACATAAGTGTAAAATAAGACTCAACATTCAGATCACAATTTTATAGCTTTTCTTTTTTTCTAATCATCAAGTAAAGTAAACTGTTGTATATCACATAGCTACCATATGCAAAAAACTGTGTTGGATGTACTTTGATTTTTTTGCACAAGCCATGGCAGTGTGTGCCATTTTCTATTCTATTTTTCCTTTACTAACTTATTTGAATATGCTCAGTGACTGCCTTATGTTACATATAAACCTCTTGAAGATACTTAATATTTAAACTGTCATCATTCAATTAGTAATCAGCAAATATTAAAAGACTTAAGGGCTATGGGATTATGAATATTTAATCTGCAATAAATATAACATTTTTGAGATCATGAAACTACATTCTTAAGAAACAGAATTTGATGTTATGTGCCCCCACATCCTTCTGGTAGTTTCCAACTATTGCCAATCACTTTCTTATGGTATTATGGTAAATGTTCAGGATCACCTTATGAGTGAGAACATGTGGTACTCAGTTCTTTGTTTCTATGATAAATCACTGAGTATTATAGACTAAGTTAATCAAAGTTGCTGCAAAGTTCACAATTTTGTCCTTTAAGGCTGTGTGATATTCCATTGTGTATATGTACCACTTTTTTTTATCCTATCCAGTTTAGATGGGTAGTACAATTGGTTCCATGTTTTTCCTATTGTGAATAGTGCTGCAATAAACATGCATGTATCGTTTTTTTTAGAGTGATAAGTTCTTCTGGGTATATTCCTAGAAGGGGGATTTCTGGGTCATATGGAAGGTCAATTTTAACTTCTTTTAGGAATCACCACACTGTTTTCCATGGACCAAAGAGCCCCAAACTCAACCTGTACAATGGCCAGTTGTATATCTAGTCCTGAATTGTACATCCCCATATTTTAAATGAATAAATAAATAAATAAATAAATAAGGTACAGGAAAGTGTCCCTGTGATACATGAAGGGGTTTTCCAGGATTATGTTTGGCAAAACAGTACCATGAGAATAAACCTTGTATACAACAGTAAAAAAAAAAAAAAAAGAAAGAAAAGAAAAAATTTATCTCTAAGAAAGAAAAAGTTAACATTGTTGAACTCCCCATCTCACCATATATTCCAGAGCCCCTTCCAATGTCAGCACAATCATTCATATCCTCTACCTTCCTGAAGATGCCAAAGGGGAGAACGTCCAGTTTCAGTGGAAGCAAGAAAATCTTCATGTAGGTGAAGTGTATGAAGCCTGTTGGGCCTTAGACAATATCCTGATCATCAATTCAGCTCACAGACAAATCATTTTAGAAGATAATCTCGACCCAATGGATACAGGCAACTGGCTTTTCTTCCCAGGAGCTACAGTTAAGGTTTGCACTCTTTTTTTTTCCTTCTTCTCCACCCTAAAACCATGCTACCTTTTAAGGATGAAAAATCATTAGTACAAAAACAATCATTTAACAAGTATTTTTGAGGCCAATATGCCATGTAACTGGGCTGAACCCAGAGAATACAACCACCAAAAGGCAAATTTGTTTCTTCCCATCGTATGGATGTCCATTTAGTGGAGGCAATTAAACTCATCAACATGTGAATACAAAAAAAAGCAGCCTAATAGCTATGTTTTGCTGAGAAAGTGTAGAATGCTGAGGAAACATGATATAACAGTACCAAATTCAAACTTGAGGGGTTGGGAAGATAATCCAAGACAATCAGGAATCCAAGCAGAGACTGAAGGGTAATTTGGAGTTGACCTGATAAAATGAATAGCATTTCTAGAATTGGAAATTACATACATTAATGCTGTGTTGTGGGCTAATTGTTTGTGTCCCCCACCAAATTCATATATTGGGATTCTAATCCCAATAAAATGATATTAGGAGAGAGGGCCCTTGGGAGGTAGTTAAGTGATGAGGGTATAGTCCTCATGAATGAGATTAGTGCCCTTATAAAAGAGACTTCAGAGAGCACATTGAGATCCAGGAAGTAGGCCCTTACTGGATACTAAATCTTCCAGCACTTGGTCTTGGACTTCCCAGCCTCCAGAACTCTAAGAAATAGAAGTTTGTGGTTTAAGCTATCCAGCCCATGTTATTCTGTTATAGCAGCCCCAACTAAGACAAGCCAGAAGGTGAAAACACAAAACAAGTCTTTGACAAAGTTTCAAATAGTTATCCAGTACACTGTAAGTTGAAACTTGTGATAGAAAATTCTGAAGATATGACCAGTGACAAGACCTTGAAGATCTTGCAAGCTTCTGTAGAGTTTGAACTTTATCTTGTAGGTGATAGTCACTGAAGTGCTTTAAATAAGAGGCAGTCTGATTTGGTTTTTGAAATATCTCTTTGAGGATAGAGTACTGAATGGAAGGAAGAAAGAGTGCATGTAGAGAGACCAAATAGGAAGCTTATTACAGGAGTCTAGTGAAAGATCATATTGGCCAGAATTGGGGGAGAGGGAATGGAAAATTTGGATATATTTCAGAGATTTTTAGGAGCGGGAATGGAGAAGGTTATGGACGCTTCAAGAAAATGAAGGAATCTGTCGTCTGTCCTTGACAAATGTCAAGGACAAGGTGTGGGCAGCTGTGTGGACAGCAGTGCCATTCATTGAAAAAAGAAACATAGGAGGAGGAGCAGGGTCATAGGAAGTTGGTGAATTTGCTTTGGACATCTCAATCTTGAAGGAAAGCAAGAAAAATTGATGGGCGGTTAGATGTAAGGGTCAAAAGCTCAAAGAAATATCCAAATTAGGTAGTTATCAATTATATGAATGGGAATTGAAATCATGGGTTTTCCTGCCCAGGGCATGCATGGCATAAAAAATTGCACTTAGGCAATGTGAAAAATGTCACTAGATTTTCAGCTGGACTCTCTCAAGTTTCTAATGAAGATATGAGGGAGGACCCCCCCAATGGCATCTATTTATTAAAAATTGTATATTCTTACATGTTTAAACTTTAGTCACCCTCAAAGTATTCTCCATTCAATGCAATACACCTATCAAGATGCTTTTTCCACAGCTCAAAACAGTTTTTGAACTCATCAGTTTTGATGCTTTTGAGGACTATGTGCAGGTATTGTTTTTTGTTTCACCTCTTCCATATTGGAAAAATGTTTTGTATGAGGACTTTTTTCATCCAGGGAAACAAAAAAAAAGTCACTTGGGGCAAGATTGGGTGAGTAGGGAGGATGAGGCACGAGGGTCATGCCATTTTTGGTGAAAAACTGCTGAACACTCAGTATGGTGTGGGCAGATGAGCTCATAACTCATCCATCATGAACTGGGCAAACAAATTCAAAGAATCACCAAAAAAAAAAATTCACTGAAATCAAACTAAACTTCTCACAACAACACTAGTTGGTACACTGATGCCAGTGTGTTCCTAGAACACTTAACTAGTGGGGGAGGCCTGTACTACAAGGGGCCCGCCCTCCAAAAAAAATAATACTGGTTTTTTGGGGAGTCTGCCTCATAAAGTACAAACACAATTTGGAAAAATGATTTAAATATTACTCGCCTCACTGCTGTAAAACATCTTGGGCTGGATTAGGGTGAGATCACAGGAAGAGTAGCAAGTAGAATATAAAGATCCAAAATGCTTACCTCCTTTTAAGAACTTATTTAAGTACTAGAAAAATAATTGCAAGTTATTAGATAAACCCTCAGCACAGGAACTCTCCTGACGCAAATAACTTCTTTCTTAAAAAATCAAATTCTTGTCATTTAGTTCAAGTTGAAATTACACCAATTGACTGGTATCAGGAGCAGTCGTCATCTTTGCTCAATGCAAGCAGTAAACGTTATGGAAATGTATTCTGACAAAGAGTCTAAAGCCATGGCTCCTTAAAGAGAGTCCATGAATTTCTTTTATATGGGTATAGAAAAGAACATTTTCCAGAATAGCCTATGTCATTTTCCACTACCACTTGATTAAAAGAGGGATATCTGCTGTCATTGTTCAACACTGGTAAACAGGTACATAAACCCAGGAGACCTCGGGGCCTGGGATTCACATCATTTTCCCATGATGATCATTTATCATTTGGTCTCAGTACCTTTTACTGCATAAATGTTCCTTTTCTGTCTCATTTTACAAACCATTACACTAATCTAATTAGCTATTGGATTTCCTAATGCATGTACTTTCGTACCACCCATGTTAAAAATTCATGAAGTGTGGTTTTGCTTCGGTAGTAATTTTAATTAAATTACAACTTTGTGTGGAATATGCTTTGCTTTTTGGTCCCTCATCCTACTCATAAGCTTACTGATTTGAAACTTGCCAAGTGTCCTACCTCTACTGAGAAAAAAATAATCATTGTAGTAATATTATTGTCTTTGACTTGGCTATTCGGTAGAAAATTTTTGATGTTTCTTTTTAAAACTTCAAATAAATGCAATAATAAAAGCTAAGAATTTCTCATTTTAACTCACTTGAATGACTACCCTTTTGCTTTTTAGTTCAACCATCTGAGAAAAAAAGAATTGATTTTGCCAAGTGGCTTAGAGTTCTGGAAATAAAAATTATTTATTTAAACTGTATGCAACTTCTTTGTCAAATATTGTTCCCTTACTTGGTGGCCTCTGAGGTGAAAACTGAGTGCAGCAAATGAGAAATCATATCCTGATGTTCCTATTGGTCACAAGATATGTTTTCAACATTGCTTTATTTTGGACTTCTAATATTGAGGGTTATATCTTTTATTCAAACTACTCATCAAAAGTTTCCAAGATGTTTCAATCTTAACAAAATCAAAGAGTAAGTCTAGCAGCAACTGAGGAAATATACTTAATTACAAAAGAGAGTTTTCCAAGGAAACATTTCCATGCACAAATAGGATTCTCTTTGGCCAAATAATACTAGCTACTTTTTATTGAGCACTTACTCTTTTAGGTACTTACTATTACACACACGTCACCATCGTCATCATCATCTCATATAACTTGATCCTTATTTGCCTAAAAAGTAGATGCTTTTAATATTTTATCCCCATTTTCACATATGGAAAGTGGAGCATAGAGGTGTTGAACACCTTGTTCAAAATACATTTCTCACCAGGGGCAGGATCAGGATTCAATCCCATGAATCTGACTTTAGAACTCTTGCTCTCAGTTGTCACACAGCTTTGCTCTTACAAGTAGTGAGTATAAACTGACATGCTCCTGATGTCTTGTGTTTCTTCCCAACACCACCTGTTAATTATCTGCCCATTTTCTCACACATCACTCTAATATTTCTTGATCTTGCTCCAGCTTTGTTCCATGTGTACTGCATGTTCCTTCTTCCCCAATGACTGATGTTTTTATACGTTAGAATTTAGCAAGTTCAGCCCAAGTGCTGTTTGCTCCCCTCTCTTCCACGTTGTAATAGCTGGTTTTGTTTGCAAAATTCTAGTTACTGTTCCATCTTAGATATTGACTGCTAACCTGAAGTAAACTTATGGATGTAATAAGTTTTAAAGTATTTCCCTTATGACTGATGACAGGAGGCATTTGCAATAACCCATATGAGATGTGAGATACGGTAGGGGCTGTAGAACTACAAAGAAATCAAAATCAGTAGTCCAGTGTAGCCAACTGCCTGAAAAACATGTTGGAGCCAAGGATCATTCAAAGGGATGCCACTGACAAAAACTCCAGCATGATTCTTTAACACAAATTGCATTATGCTGTCTCTTGACTTAGGACCTCTGATGGCTTCCTAATGCAAGCCTACAGGAAACAAGCCCAAATCCCTAGCTTATCTTTGAAGGCCCTTTCCAATCTTGCCCAGCCTGTCTTTTCATCCTCATCTCCTGCCACACTGGGCTCCAGCATCACAAATACAACCAAGAACTTCACACTCCCATTCCTTTAGGTATGGTTTTCTACCTTTCTTTTTTTTTTCTTCTGCGTGGTAATTCCCCTGCATCCTGAGGAGCCCAGTTCAAATGCCTTTGTCTCTGTGAAGTTTTGCATAGCTAGTGTCTCCCTTCTTTCTGTGCCAGTGCAGCCACTAGGTTGAACAAATGGTGTTGGGCTGGGGACTGACTGCAAAAGAATGCCACTCTTTTTCCAGTGACCAGTCAAATTTGCCCTGATAGTTCCTTTATCTCGTCTCTCTTCACATGAAACCTAGGGTAAGTCCCAAAACTGCTGATAGATAAACAAAGTCATCCAGTCATTTCAGTTTCCTAAATAACTCAGTTCACTCAGTTCAGTATCAGTATGATCAGTTCATTATAATAATGCAAGCTCCAAGTTTTACCCACAGCTTCTCCCCTCCAGTGTAGGCGTGTTGCAATAAGAATGGGAAGGGTGGTCAGCTTCTTCTACAGCCTCAACACTCCAACTAGTTTCAGCCTCTGGACCCTTCATAGCTAATACTGGAGGAAAAAAGAGGCATAAGGTAGGTATTATTGTGAGCTGGCATTATTGATTCCTGGGCCTGGCAAGTGATCAAAAATGGCTTTCTCTTGAATCTACCGATTGGTTCTTTGGAAATCCTCCCACACCCCACCAAAGCTGTGACTCTCTCACCTGCAGTTCCACAGACCATCCCTCAGGCAGGTCATGCATGCTTTCTTGACATTGGACCTCTGACTAGGGGATACAACTCATTTGTGCTAAGGATTCCTTGTCCTTCCATTGAGTTCTTTGGAGCAGGAACTTAGGCAACTTAGACTACCTCTTATGTTCATGGGCTATACCTCGTCTACAGTAAACACTTAACTTTAATTCATTGTCAGGAGGAGAATAGTTATTTTCAGTGCTGCCTGCTTGTTATCCAGTCACCTGCCAAGCAGCTCTAGGCACTAGTCATACCCCAGGATACCCAGCATGTCCTCCAGTGAAGTCCTGTACACTGGGCTTGTGGTAATAAAGGTGCTGTCCTTGCCCACATGGGCATGGGTGGGACTCACAGGTCACCGAAATCTACAGCAGAAATATCTCTGCAGTCCAATTCCTGACTGCTTCAACTTGAAGCTCACATACACTCAGTGTGAGTGAGTGATTAAGCCATTTCACCACCTCTTTTGCTAAGTCCTTATAGTTTGTCCATCTCCTCACTTTGGAACATGGAGTATTTCCCTGAAGCCTCAACCAAAACCATGGCTAAACAAATTACATTTCAACACCCTACTACACTGGACACACACCTCCATGGTACCATTGACAGCTTTATTTTAAAATTATTTATGTTTTTGTCTCCCTGGTTAGAATGTTAGCTTGTTAAGAACAGGGACTATTTCAATCCTTTTAGAATCCCCAGTATTTGGCACATGAGAGATTGTTAGACGAATTTCTATTCAATGAGGACTTGAAGGTACAGAATATGTGGTTTGTGGGATTAGATATAGCACAACTTTAAGACAGTCTGGATTCAAATCTTGGCTTAATCATTTATTAGTCATGTGGTTTGGGGCAAGCTATTTAACTTCTCAGCGTCCTCAACTATGAAAGTATCCACCTCATGTTGCCATGATGAAATAAGAAAATACATGTGAAACTCCTAGAATAGTGCCTGGCACACAGAAAAAAACTCAATCAATGTGTGTCTTTCTCATTGAAAACTGAGAATAAATAAACTCTACAAGGAAGTAAGTATAGAGGAAAATGAATAGAAGGCAAAGGATTGAGCTGATATTTTCAATTATAAGGAGGAGGTAAATAATAGGATAGGGAAAATATGAACTTCACAGATTATGTCATCTTTATATATCATTAAAGTAACATCAAAATCAAATGCATTAATGGATTAGATTGGACACAAATATCACACACAGATAGTATAGCCTTTGGCAATCAAAATCAGAAACCATTTTCATTAGACTTAAGTGTCAATGTTATTCATGTAATAAGAATATTAATAGGAGTTTTTATTATTAACTATTAAATACTACTGTTAATGAAGCAAGGGAATACAGAGTAGTAAGAATGTAAACTGTCCAGCTGCTAATCTTGAAAATAATGTTTGAAGGTGGCAGGTCAAGTAGAAAAGATAAAAATGAGTGATTGTCAGTCACAATACATGTTTCTTTTGTCTTCTTTAGATATTTCTTTGTTTCTTTGGGAATGTTTAATCCATTTTATCTGAGTCTATTCTTGTTTATTTCAAGTAGAGCAGAATGGTATAATACCAAATAGAGTAATTAGCTTAAGGAGTTTATATGATCTGGAGAACTGCAATTATAGGTCACCAGTTTAAGTCTGCTCAGGGCTGATAGAAGGCCATTACCATCTGTTGGCTTCTTAGCCTTTAATATGAAATAGATATATAACACTATCAGTTTTTAATATAGAGCCTGGTCTTATATTTATTGTGCCTTTTGTATTGGGATTGGTAAACTGAGGAAGATTGTAAGTGGTTATAGAATTAATATATTCTTCCTACACAGCCATCTATGTTTCTTCTCCTTTCGCTTTTCAAGTCTATGGCCTTGCTTGACACATCTTTCAGTGTTTTTCCAGAGAACCTGCCAGTGAAGAAGAAGAGGTGCACCACTTTCTTATTATGCGTCTATTCTTTTATTTCCCACAAATCCCTAAGCAGCCCTTTGTTCACGACCAAGTAGGTGAGACTTTAAATGCCAATAAATATAGTGCTGCAAGCCCCAAAGCTCCTGAGAGCCCACCTTCATTAGTAATCTCTCATAGTAAGCAGATCATACATTCAGCAATGGAGAGAGCCTGAAACTTACTCACTATTGAATCACCTGTCTTAATTATTGTTTATGATGATTTTGCCTTCTTTTTCAGAATATTAGGTCTTTTTATTTTGTACTTTTGTTTATGACTTCTAGAATAACCAAGTATTTTTTCCAGCTTCTCCTATTCTAAAGATATGATGTGTACTGTATATTTGCTAACATGGCTATTGCTACCATGGCATTGCCTCTGTCAGGTGGCTGTGGGTGTTTGTACATTTAGGTGCAAGAGGTTTATTATTCCTACTCTGGTGCACCAACTCTGTCAGAGTGGTTTTGGTTTTGCCATCAAGGATTAAAGGACATGAAATGTTTGTTTTTTTTGTTATTTTGGCTCTTCCATTTAAAATATATAGTATGAATATTCAACTTTTCACCTTGGATAGAATTCTTGGGTAATATCTAGGAATGATGATTGCAGTAGCAAGAACTGTCTTTAGATACAGGATAGTAATAATTATAATAAATAGTAGTAACCATAGTTATGATGATGATGATGATAATAATAGTATTGATAGCATTGCAGGAATGTTTTGTGAGTGCCAGCACTATGAGGAAGGCCTTTCCATCAAGTATGTTACTATGGCAGATGAACACTGGGTATAAAAACCCTGGATGCTCAGTGTTTGATGTTCCTTGGCCATTCTTAAAACATCTGGACAAGTCCATCAAAGTCATCTCTTTCCAACTTCTCAAACACACATCCTGCCATCTGAGAATATTCTTAATTTCAAGTTCAAAGAAAAACATTAAATATAAGTTTTTAGAGGGTCAGCCTGGAGCTGCTGCAGCTACCTGCATTCCATAAGCCAACATCAAAGAGAAGAGCTGCAAAAGTCAGTGAGGCACATTGAGGAGAACCCAGGGACAATTGATTTGGAAAGAGCTGTGAGGAGGGGTTTTTGTTTTTACTTTTCATTTTCCTTATCCCTTAATAGTATCCCCCATGAAGCAGTATTTCTGTATGGATCAATACACCATAGACTTAAATAGTGGTCAGACAGAGACTTCATTTTGTTTGTTTACTCCCATCTTTGGTGGCAGCCACAATTTTTATTTTGAAAGCATGAATTATCCATGACCACTTGGTATCACTGTGTGGGTGTTTGCCTGTGAGTGCATGTATGTATGTGTGCCTGAAATAGAGAAAAAGAGTGTGCTTTGCTCAGTAACCATTAATAAATGTTTATATCTGCTCAGCTAGCCTGGTTACCCTCTGCTTGCAAAGGCATAAATCACTGGCTTCTGTCAACTCTGGAATTGACCTACAGATTAAATGCAGATCATTGTGAGATAGGTGCAGTTCCACATATTTTTTATTTTTCAGAAATCTCCCCACTCTGATTGCTATGTCTGCACCTGCTAATCTTTTCCTATTTATTACCCTACTTCATTGGGTGGATAGCAAAGAATTTGAGATTACCTCGTCTACACATTTATGTCAACTTGTGTTGAGAAGTAAATCAGTACTAAATGGCACAGAATCTGTTTCGAAGTTTTGTCCTTTAGAATAGGCTGTGATTTGATCACATATATTCAAAAGAAATTCTCTTAAAAAGTAATTTATTAAATTTTGCAAATTTATACTAAAGATTTGTCATAACTAAATTACATAATTTAGGACAGTCATATCTTAATCTTTTCTCTACTATTACTTTGAATTTGACTGCTCCTTCTTTAACACATGTATGGTTGATAAATGTATAATAATAAAGACAGTTTTTCTAGTTTAACAAACACTGAAAGGTCCTAATGAAGACAACAGCCATTAAGTAAATCAACAACCCATTAAAAGAAAGCATTAAGTCAAAACAGGAGAGTCTATTAATTTTCTTATTGCTCTTGTACGTTATCCATTTGCCAAATTTATTTTCCCAGTGGACACTAGGCAAGTCTCCAGTCCTGAATAAGAACCGAAGCTTTCATTTTGGGCTTCTGTTGTCGCTTTTTTAATATTATTGTCACAAATTGCTGAATCATCAGTGGAGAAAGAAGGTCATTATGTCCAAATTATGAAAAAAATGTAAACTAATTCATCTGGAAAATTTAACATCTTAACACAGGTGAGGCTAATGAAAAAAAATCTAGACAAAAGAGAAAATCACACTCAAAGTAGAATTCATGTTAATAAATGTATAATAATTTAAGCCTACTTTTTGGGAATATAGTCCCCTAGTAAAGCAACACCTGCCTACTCTAATGCCTAATTTGTCTTCCATGCAATATTCCATTGGGCACATCAGAGAAAAATTTCAACAATTCATTTAATGATTTCACAAGTATTTTATTAGAATATAAAGGACAAATAAGAGAAAATGAGATCTGGTTTCCAGAACTGTGCTTTGCAGATCACTGTACTGGAAACTATCTAGTTTGTAACTTGAGGGAGTCGAGTACTGGTTTTCTAATGGGAATAAACCTGAGCTCAGTAAGACTTGTGGCTAGTCCATGTTCCCATGTCTTTTTCATTAGGAATCGGGATGTTAACTATGATTTTCTGGCCAGATTCCAGCTTGGTTAATTGCATGCTGTCTACCTAAATTCCCTTTGCTTGGGATGTTCTTCACTTTGGATTGTATTGCTTTTATTGTCATGTTTCCCCCAAGAGGTGGGTACATAATATTGTAGAATGAGCCAGAATATAATTCATTAAGCTAATAAGAGTACTTTGGGGAAGAAGGGTTAAATGTAAGTAGTTTGTTTTTCACAATTTCCCCCCAATGAGGCCTATTTGTACAGTAATTAATGTGGAATAGCATTAGTGAAACATGGAAATGAGCCAGATTGCCATGACAAGAATAGTAATAACACTGAAACAACTAATTTTGATAAATTATACAGATAATAATCATTTAAATAAATAGAGTCTTTTGTTTTTTGTTTGTTTTGTTTGTTCTTTTAGTCTGGAGCTGACATTTAATCACTAGTTAGCACAATTTTCTAGGTGAAATTTATTTCATTCTGTATAAATATTAAAAACATAGTAACATTTTCCATCATCTTTTTACCTAGCATGACACCTAGCACAATAACTTGCATAATGACATTCATTAAAGTAAGGTTTGTTAAATAAATGAATGAAGATGGGGGCAAAAAATGGGAGGGAAATAGCATTTATGGGTTTTCCAAGATTCAACAATCTTTAGGGTAGGTATGTTCCCTGCAGTGTTTCATCTAATTGTCACAGTTATCCCCATTTCACAGATGAAAAATAGAGGCTTGGAGATGCCAAATGACTTCCCCAGGATCAAGCATCTAAGTTTCAAAGCCAAGTCATAAAACTATAAAACCTGGCTCTTTTACTCCAGGTTATCTTACAGTCTCCCACATTGTGCCTGGCATCTTTGGCCTTAATTTGAGGAGGCAAGTCTGAAAACCTCGGACACTGTGAAAGTCAGGTTGATCCCCAAAGACAAGGTTAGCAACTGCCCTATGGAATTTTACATTGTTATTCTTCCTCTCATTACTCCAATTCAAATCTGTCACTATTGCCATTTTAGAGTTGTCGTAACTGTTGCCAAGTAATTATACACTTGTCACAAAGTATACCGTAAGTTGAATCTTTATAAATCTTAGTTCAAACGTGAATGCTTAATGAATCCAGAAATTACTGAGAAATAACACCCTTTAAGCGCCCTAAAATTTACTCACCGTGGTTGAATCTATCATGTTGACTAGAAAAAATGC
The DNA here is from genome assembly GCA_963574415.1 of Tarsius wallacei. Taxonomy (NCBI): domain Eukaryota; kingdom Metazoa; phylum Chordata; class Mammalia; order Primates; family Tarsiidae; genus Tarsius; species Tarsius wallacei. The sequence continues at coordinate 16,374 of CAUYQG010187695.1, forward strand.
ACTTCAACCCTCATGCACCTGGACTGTGTTCACAGCCAAGTTTTCAGTTTTTTAACTGGCATTAAATTACCTAGAAATTGAATTGTGAAAGATGATAGAAATTCATTTTGCCTCATGAGAGAAATCATTCTTTCTATTTTAATTTTTCTTTTTTAAAAAATACAGCATGAAAGTGTATATCTTTAAAGACTGTTGAACCAGACTGTAAGAGATATGTATGCCTATATAACAATGACTCTAGCATAGAAAAAGACTTAAAAAACACAATAATATGTAGGCTGTAAGTCACAATACTCAAGCATGCATCTTACTTTAATCCAGGAATTCCTATACCAATATATTTTATTTCCAGCCAGACAGTGGCTAATTTATGGCTGTGCCAACAATGCCATTTTAATTAATTTTATTCATCTTATTTCTCTTTCCTCTGTTCCTCATATCTCATCTGTTTGCATTCCTAGATTTTAATTAAAAAACCTCTCCTCTCTAAGGAGCAATCTGAAGTGGCAAAAATAATCACTTAAAATATTACAGTCATTAAAAAATTGGCTGTGGAGGAAGCCATGCATTTTCAATTTTCCTACAAATGATGTTTTAGCTTCCTTTTAAAGCGCACTTTGTATCTGAATTGTCTGCCACCAGCCAGGTTGGCTATCAAAAATGGTCTTCCAGCTGGGTGGGCTGAGTGACAACTCCTTAATGGAGGAAATGGATGGCTCTCCGTTCATGTGGAGGGGAAGGCATACCAGGCAGATTTCATTCCATCTGCCACCAGCTCTCTGCAAGCTGGCATTGCCCAAATGCTCACTATACTCATTCCAACAAAAAGGATATTGTCAAAAAATAAATCGTAAGGCTACAGATGCCCGAAAGAATCATCAGGGCCATTAGACCCCAGGGAGATAATATTAAGAGGTGCCTCAGTGTTCATCTTTGATGAAAACCTAATAAAACAATGGTGGAGGCAATTGCAAGTACTTTTACAAGTACAGAGGTGAAGTCATTAACATTTTCAGCAGAGTACAGGGAGCAACCTTAGAAAAATGCTATCCTGAATTGTAGCCAAGGACTTGTTATATTGAGGAATTTGCACTGATGTTTCCTGTTGATGATTTTCTGAATGGCAAATTCTTGTCACTTAGTTACACTGTGTTCTGCTTGTCAAGTAAAGGAAATCCATTTAGGAGCAAAATGGGAAAATATTTTTGATTGACAAAGAGAAACACCTAAGAAGCATACTTAAGGGATTTAAAAAATTCAAAATCCTCTAGTACTTAGAAAAAGTATAAGTGTTTGCCATTGATCAATGCTAACATAGTAAAACAAGCACAAATATTATAATTAATATAAGAATTAGTAGCCGGGCTCGGTGGCTCAGCCTGTAATCCCGCGCCTTAGGGAGGCTAAGGTGAGTGGATTGCCTGAGCCCGCGGGTTCGAGACCCTCCTGGGCAAGCGAGACCTCATCTCTACAATAAATCAAAAAATCAGCCGGGCGTGGTAGCGC
>CAUYQG010187696.1:0-10826 GCA_963574415.1 Tarsius wallacei
ACAAATACACTCTATAAATTTATCAACTACATACAAATAATTCAAAAACTATTAGTGAGCAGTACTATATGCATATATGCAGAACAGAAGGTACATATGTGCTCATTCCAAATTGCTTATACATTGACAAGGTATTTGAGAACAAGTTAGACATGTGTCATTGAGATCCATAGTTTTCAATCTCAACCATTATTTGTAGCTCAATACATTTCTCCTTCTTACTCACACTTCCTCAATTAAGTTAATCTAATCTCAGTCTGTCTTTTGAGTGCATGGTTCTGGGGTCAGCCAGAGAACTAGGCAGAGCTTATACATAAAATCTGGGGCTCACACTCCCTCAAATCTCCTTTCTGGGAGTCCTTTATCACATTCAGGAGCTGAGATTGTTTCCATGTTAATCTTCTTGTTCATCTGGTCAGACTTTGGGTTTTCTATCAGTTTTTTCCATTAGTCCTATTCACAGAATAATGACTTACAAAATGGGTAACTCACATAGTGCTATATCTTTCTCCCCGGTTTATACTCTATCTCCCAGAATTTTTGTCCCTGTCTTTTCTTGTCTCTACCACATTCAGTTGAGTGATTTTCTTGTATTTGTCCAGACTTTTTAGTTATCATCTGTGAGAAAGGGTATTCAGGGTTCAGTGGGAGCTTATTTGTCCATAGTAGAAGCAGACCCTCAGATTTCTATAGAGAAAAGAAGTGACTGTGACACTGAGAAGACAGAATGAAAATAGTAGGAATATGCTGGTGACAAATCCCAGTCTTCAGAGGACAATTACTTGAGAATATGAAAATAGGAAAAGGTGTGAGATATGTCATTTCAGGACATTTTTAGGTCCTTATAGAAATAAGGATAAGTGATAATGACCTGGAAAACTTGATGTCTTTGTTGGGGGAGGGAGGGTTATGAAAAGTGATTGAATTATTTTTGTAGGCATTTTGTAGTAGGAAGGTAGATGATGCCCAGATTATTTAGCCAGAGTTCCCAGTAAAAAAGAAGTCTCAGTGTTAGAGATAGCCTGCCAAAAATTCATACAGCATTCTTGAATTAGCTCAGCCTGAGACAGAGGTTACCTCGCTGGAAGCAAAAGATATAAGAAAGTATAGGAAAGAGAGAGGAAAAAAAAAAGAAGTATAGAAAAGAAAAAAAAAGACCTCTATCCTCTTAGGGTTCAGCCATTGAGTTGATGAAATAAACTGACAGTAGGCAGATTGACAGGAAAAGAAGGTATACAACCTTACTAGGTACCCAGGAAAGAATAGTGACCACTCCCCAAAACCCAGCGAGATTGGGGGCTTGTTTATCATCCTGGGCTACTGAAAAGAATAGTCCTCTGGGGTCTACAGGAAGGGAAAAGAAGGGGAGGGAAGTAATTGCCTGGTAAACAAAGTCTGTCCTGCTATGCAGATAAAGTTTTCTCAAGTAATAGACATTATCTCAAAGCAACTCTCTTAGATTACAGATACCACACTAATGTAGATTTCCTTTAGAGATGTAAATTTCATTTTCAAAGGACAGCTTTTCAAAGCTGCTCTTGTGTCTGTAGTTTCTCAAAACAAATGCAAAATATGCCAAAGAAGTATATTTTGGGGTGGCACATTCTGGTCTTCTATGGTCATATTTTGGAAGAGTGAGTCCTGAACCCCAACAGCAGCATAGTGATGACCACAGAATATAGGACTGCAGACCCACGAAACAAGAAGTGATGTGGAAGTCCCTGGTCAAGAGTAAGAGTAAGTCAAAGATAAATGGTGTAGATGGAAAGATACTATGTTCTATGATTCTTAATTTATTTGTATTTTATTGTATAAAATATTGAAAATGAATAAAGCTATGCTTTAAAGTAGTTTTCTGCTAGATTTCTTTCTGAGAAAGAAATATATGTATGTATACATGTGCATAATTTTTATATGGTTTTGAATTTTCAAAAAATACAATACTTCAAAAAAATTTTTTTAATGAAGCTGAAGTTAGCTTTGAGGGTATCACATACGTTGTGACCGACATGGAAAAAACAGTTTTGATTATTATAATTACTTTTTTTTGGCCAGAATGTTTGTTAGCAAAATGTATTTAATAATGAGTAACAGCTCATCGTTAATGGCATATTTTACAAATGCTTAATATTGATGTTAGGGTCACACTCTTCCAGCTCAGGCCTGCTGGGGGTGTGGGTGTCTGGTATGCAATCTGATGCTGCATGAAAGATGCAAAGAATTGCACAGATGTTAGATAAGATAATATAATTTATTTAGAAAGTAAATTAGAGAGAGAGAGAGAAAGAGGGGATTCATCTCCCCAAGGTAGGGGAGGGGGCCAAAACTTAAGAAAACATGGCCTGGCCATAGCACAAAGAGCGCATGGCCACACCATAGGCAATGGCAAAATGGTTGCTTGTGGTTGAATCCTTTTAACCATTTTCCTTGGATGGAGGAAGGTCATTAAGGTGATTGGGTTGTGATTGCTTCATGCCATTAGGAAGGGGCAGGTAAGCGCAGGTACTGATGTCAGGAGATGGACAACAGGCAGATGAATGGATTGGCCACATGAGTCTTAGATCTTGAGGCTGCCAGACATTAGCATCTCATGCCCCTCAGGTGGTGGGCCAGATGGGAGGAGACAAGAGGAAAGGGTTTTCCAGCAAGAGACTGTGTCAGACATTTGCAATCCACAAGGTCCTTGACCAAAATATTGTCTATTATCATTTCTATGACCCTGTCCTTGCCTTGCATCTGATGGAGATTTGCCAAGGGGCTGGGGTAGGCTGCTACCTGGCCTGCAGAAGAATGTCTGAACTCTTCCTAAAACCTGCCTATTGGAAATTTATCTTATCTCTGTGTAACTTGTGCTAGATTCAAAACAAATAAGAGGTAAAGTCTAAGCAAAAATGGTCATGCTGAAGCCAAAAGACTACACTAAACTAAGTTACTCTAGGTTTCTATAGGTCCCTCCTCTCAATTGATTTATCATACAATCCATGGGTTTTTTTTTTTTTTAATCATACCATTGCTACAGATTTTAAAAAGTGTACCAGTTTTGTTTGTTTGTTTGTTTGTTTGTTTACCTCTAGCTAGACAGCTTCATCAGCTCAAACTTTCTTCTTCTTTTTTTTTTTTTTTTAAGTTTTTTGAAATAATTTTTGTCCTACTGTAAAATAGGTATGGTCAGTGGGATCCACTCTGTGAGATCACAGTCCAGGTGCATTTTTGCTCTCACGCAACACATCCAGCCCATCTGTTCCTGGCTCCTTAGGCGACTTGGATAACATCTGTTTTGCTTGTTTGTTGACATGCATCAGCATTTGGGATGTGGTTGCAAAAATAGAAACCTGCACATTCATCACTCAACTGATCCTTGAGGAACAGCTAGCTTTCTTCCTCAGCTAACTTTAAAGATTTAAATCCCTGTCTTATTATCTCCCTGTGTTTGAGACAATTGATGAGTTACTTTGTTGACATTGTTTGCTTGCAAAGTTTACTCTGTTCAAATGAAATTGCATTCCTTTGTATTTCTTTGCTTATCAAAGGCTGCTTTCAGTTAAATCCTGTTGATTTTATTGTTGTTAGTGTTAAGTGACTTTATATTTTTAAGTGATAATACTCACTTTAAATAACTTTGCTTTTTGCTTGAATCTGTGTTTGTATGTATGTACATATGCATGCATGTGTGTATATACACATTACATATATGCACAGTATACATATAATAGTTATACATAAAATAAAGTTTAAGTTTTATAAGAAGCATGAGCATTACATTTATGATTACAGGTTTTTAAAATTATAAGTTAGCTTACTAACTTGAGCATTTATGAGACAATAATATGGTATATCATATTTTATTAGCTGGAATAGATGGCAGTATTTTCACCTAAAAAAATGTGCTTCTCTACTTAAAGAATCAAGTGTAAAGTAGCACAGTGATCACTTTATTGAGGAATAATATGCTGTTCCTTTTTTTCTTAGCCAATGTGTATTTATAAGCATTATTCCTTTGTACTTAAAAAAAAAAAACAATGATAATGTGAAGCTTATTTTAATAAAAGGCTCACTCTTATGTATTTTTAAAAAACTTTACCAATACCTTTTACTACTTGTGTCTTTGAAAATTACATCTAGATATTCTAGAGAAAAAATTCCAGAAATCAGCATTTTAGAATTTTCAGTTAGCAAATTCAGAAGGGGAGTATGCATTATATAGAGTGAACATTCTGGGTAAAAACGTCTTTCAATGCCCAATTCATTGATCTCCACCACCAAACATTGTCAAGTATCAGCAAGCAATGGTGACCAAGAATGACTTACAGAGGTAGTTCCTGGCCCTTTTAACACCTCTGAGTTAAGATTTATTCTATAAGGAAAACTCCTTTATTCTCTTTTCTGTGGTAGAATACATTGTTTCTTAATATATGTGACATATGTGAAAATATATATTTACTATTACTTTCTATTTATTGTCACAAAAATATCTGCATTTTCAATGTGCTAAGCATATATTTCTAATTATGCTTATCATGAATTACACATTCAAGTCAAATTCTTTATCCTCACATCTTATTTTTCAAGTCTTAATGTCTTTGGACATACTGTTTGTGCAAATATATAGTAGAAAGAGTTTTAATATATGAAGGGAGACCCTAAAAGTAGAATTTATTAATTTAAAAATTTGCGTATTTATTCTTACAAGTTTAAACTTCAGTCACCTTCAAAGAACTCTCTGTTTGAGGCAATACACCTATCAAGACACTTATTCTGTTACTTAAAACTGGTTTTGAACTCAACAGTTTTGATGCCTTTTAGTGCTTCTGCCATATTTTGTTTCACCTCTAACAAACTGGCAAACCGTTGTTTCCCTTTGAGGATTTTTTCCATCCAGGGAAGCAAACAAACAAAAGTCATTGGGGGTGAGATTGGGTAAATGAAAGATGGAGGGAACAGGAATCATGCAATTTTGGGTAGAAAACTGTTAAACACTCAGCATGGTGTAGGCAGGTGCTCTTGTAAATCACCCATCATGAAATGGGCAGACCCAAGGAAGAATCTCCCCCAAAAAATTCACTGCGGCTGCACGCACCCTCTCAGAACCACACTTTCTGGTACACTGATGCTAGTGGGTTCCTAGAACACTTACACAGCAGGGAAAGACTGCACTATAAGGGGCTCGACCTCCAAAAAATAATTTAATTTTGGGGGGTTCCTCCCTCATATATGTATGTCATATGATTCACCTAACATATGACTGAGGGAATCCAGATAATGGTTAACTGAAGATGTTCAAAGAGACAGAGAAAAATGCAAAGATGGACTTTATTCAACAGACACTCAAAGCATTAATTCTCTTAGTTTTTAAGCACCAAAATTTCACCCTCATAATTTTCAGCCAATAACATATTAGAATGTGACCAATATGTATTTTATAGAGGGTGAGTAGAATAAAAAAATAGTAAATGAAAAAACAGGCTAAATTATTCTCTAAACACTAACAATAAAATGATGTGTCAAAATAAACATTTGAATACATTTCCACAAGTCAAGCTCTAAATAGCAAGTTGCTCTAAATAGCATAGATTTCTATTTTGCCTAAACTCATAGTCATATTTATATACAAGAATACATAAAATATTTGGATCCACTCTTATAATTGTTTCATGAGTTGTTTTTTCAAATCAGTTGTTTCATGCATAGAAGTGGCATTGGACAAGAGTCAATGGATTATTTTGATGTCAAAAGTTAATTAATAATCACACATATACAAGTTTTGACAATCAAGTCCATGACCTCCTCCTAGAAAAAGTGCTGCTTACCTCATTGCTGAATATCACTACAGTCACCTTTGAAGTACTCTCCTTGGGAAGCTATGCACCAACACCAGTGCCTAGTCTACTCATCAAAGCAATTTTGGAACTCTTTTTCTGGAATGGCCATCAGAGTTGCTATCATATTACCCTTGATATTCTGAATGTCATCAAATGTCTTCCTTTCAATATTTCCTTTATCTTTGGGTAAATGAAAATGTCATTGCGGGCCAGATCAGGTGAGTAGGGAGGGTGGTCCAATACAGTTATTTGTTTACTAGCTAAAAACTCCCTCACAGACAGTGCTGTGTGAGCTGGTGCATTGTCATGATGCAAGAGCTCCTAAACTCTTGTGAAGTTTACAAGAAATTTAATGTTTACTTATTGCTCTAATTCAAGCTCCAATATTCTTGTGACAACAGTTCTGGTGGCCATTCCAGGAAAAGAGTTCCAAAATTGCTTCAATGGGTAGACTAGGCACTGGTGTTGGTGCATAGCTTCCCAAGGGCAGTACTTCGAACGTGACCCTAGTGACATTCAGTAATGAGGTATACAGCACTTTTTCTAGGATGGTCATGGACTTAATTGTCAAACCAAGTATTATGGTCAAGACTGCAAAATCTAGGCTAAAACATATCTATTGAGATGTAGTGAATTCTTACAACTTTACTTTGCCTTGGCATCCATTTTGAGCATATGTTTGAGTTTCTCATACCAGAAACAGAACTTAGTCACCCTTGCAAAATTCTAGTTCTCCATGTCCCTTCAGTTGTTCAAGGTGGTTGATCTAGATATCTGCCTTTTACCATTGCCTTCTGGTGACCACCTTCCTAAGGGACAGCTGGACAAAATTTACTTGACTGCTTGTGAGACCCACATACCCTGCATGGACTGTGCAGTTATGCCACTCTCCGTCATGGTGTGGCTCCAGAGAATGCATGCCTGCTTGCTCTAAACCTAATTAATTTTCCCCTCACGAAACCTGATTGGATAATGACCTGAATACCAATAAAGGAATAGTCTCACGGGTCCTGTCTCTTTCTCATGTTCCCCACCCGCTGAGAGTGTGAGTTCCAGATGTCTCCCTGCCTCCTATTGGCCCCACAAGTCCTGCTATCCTGTTCTCTCTGGGATCTGTAAGTAATACAATGTTTCTGCTATTTTATATGTTTTTTGGTTTTGTTTTATTTTTTGTTTTATTTTTTTTGAGTTGGAGTCTCACTCTTGTCGCCCAAGCTGGAGTGCAGTGGCACTCTCATGGCCATTGCAGCCTCAACCTGCTGGGCTCAGGCGATCCTTCCATCTTAGCCTTTCAAGTAGCTGGAACTACAGACACACACCACAATGCCTGGCTAGTATTTTATATGTTTTGTTGTGCTGCCTATTTTGTGTCCCACTTGTCTAACACACTAGAATCTAGCTCTTCTCCCTGTCAGGGCCCTCCTAGAGAGTTTGATCTTGTTAGGAAGGTAAGACAAGAGCCACGAGGGTGTCTGCCAATATAAACAAGTTTCCTGTGAGAGAGACACCCAGTCATTGATTGGACACTTAGGAACTAAGCTCTCTACAAGGATTTAAGAAAATATCTCATGAAAGGCATACTGTAAACATCAACTACCAAATCCTCTGGTACACAGTCAGAACAGAGCTAGAAATTATGCCCACTCTTCAAAGAGAGAAACTCAAGGCCAAATTAGAGGAAAATCACATGAGACCTGGGGGAAAAGTTTAGGATTTGACCATGGTCAGCTTCATGGTCATGTGACCTGTGTTGTCACACAGGACAATGAACTCAGAAGGACTCCACACTTGCATTAGTGTTTTGCTGTCACCGTATTGAAATTCTTATTTTTTCTTTTTATTTTGTTCTATAATCGAAGATGAATTGGAACAATGGATCCTTCATATGAGTAGCAGAGATAACTGTGATATACATAACTATCATATACATAACTGTGATATACATAACTATCATTTCTTGTCACTCTATTGCCATATAGAGTTCATGAGACCCCACAAACACAGGATACCAGAGTTCAGTGAGACTCATGGGAGTTCAGTGACACTCAAAACAATTGCAGGGTCAGTGTGTCACATCCATGACTGAGTAAGCAAAGACAATGATAGCCCAAAGAGCCACAACTGCCATTTGACCCAGATCTTGCTTTGGACACTGAAAGGAGTCCATCTTTTTCTTAAAAACACACACAAAAAAGGACTTTTATAAATCTTTTCTTGCTCATGTTATTTTCCTGTATTAGTCAATGACTTATGCTTAAAAAATAATGTACAAAAAATAAGAAAGATAAGACAACCTGCTATTAGTTTCCTTTTAGTACTTTATTTTGAGTGAAACAATGGTAGAGAGTCTTGGTAGAATCAAAGCAGTCGGGTTAGATTTGTGCAGTGTTACCCCTGTTCGAACACCATTCATATGCATGTGTGAGCTATAAAATACAAATTGTGTAACATGATTTTTGTGATTTTAAAATTGCCATTGCACAGTATAAAGATGGTGGTAAAACTCATGCTACTTATTTAAATTTTTATTTGTCTTTGCCTAGAATGACATTAAATAGCAAATGAATAAACCATGATGACAAGTTGAAAGAAGGATCATAAAAGAATGGAAAAAGCTATGTATTTACTAACTTTAACAACAGTTATTTCCTGCCTTACTAACAGGAAGCCTCACATTTTAATTTTACAGAAGGTCTTGCAAATTTAGTAGCTGGCCTTGCATTTGATCAGCCATTTTAAGCTGAGTAAGACTATAACATGACTATGGATAATAATATGAATTTGTGATCATTAAGCAGCAACCAGACAGTTTTTCTAGTTATGAAGATTGAAGAGAAAGGAGAGATTGAGATGAAAATTAGGCTAAGTCTAGATTCTTTGGAGCTAGTTTGAAATATTCGCTTCTATTAAGTTATTCCTTTTTTTTCTATTTTTTTTTTTTTTTTGCTCTGCTCAGACATGTAAAAAATGATTGCTAGGTGACATGTTACAATATTGACATTACATTTTTGACATATATTTGACATATGTCTCCCACACTGCAAATAGCTTCATGTATTTTAATTTATGCCTCACACAGATACTGTCAGGCTATCTTATTGTCATTATTTCACATTGCAATTGAAATGATATGCTTGGCTGTGCTTAGCACAGTTATACAACTTTTTTCAAATTAGTAGTATCTATAGCGAGAGAAAATGTAGAATTAATAAGACATTAAGGAGCAGATCAAGTGGGGGGTGGAGGGTCAGTTTTACATAACATCTTTTTTTTTTTTTTGAGTTGGAGTCTCACTCCGTCACCCAGATTGGAGTGCAGTGGCTGCTCCTGGCCACCGCAGCCTCGACCTGATGGGCTCCAGGGATCCTTCCGTCTCAGCCTTCCAAGTAGCTGGAACTACAGGCGTGCGCCACCACGCCCGGCTAATTTTTTGATTTATTGTAGAGATGAGATCTCGCCAAGTTGCCCAGGCGGGTCTCGAACCCGCGGGCTCAGGCAATCCACTCACCTCAGCCTCCCAAAGCACGGGATTACAGGCTGAGCCACCGAGCCCGGCTTACATAATATCTTTAACGAGTCCAATACAATCATACATATTTTCTTTATATTTCTAATAGCCTATCAATGTGTGCATGCTAATTCCTTTCTGCTTGCTTGATGAAAACTTGCCCACATGACATAGTTTAAAATGTTACCGTGATCATAGTCCAATTAAATGACCTCAAATTCATATCATCGTATACTGCGTAAGTCTCTCTATCCTTTTTTTCTTTGTGTTCATCTGTTGTTTTAAAACTTGAATTTTTTTATTTTAGTGCTTTATCACTTAGAAAATACAGTGCTTAACTTTGAGTTGAAATTCAGGTGACTCACTTTAACCTGGTATTTGTCCTTTTGGCCTTAGTAAAGATTAGAGCCACTTTGTTGAAGTGGGACTTTTTTCCCCTTTGATTCAATCCTGTTTCCATCAGATACGTTTGACAGGTAGTAGCTTTCAAACAACCAAATTCATATTATATATGTATCAGAAGGCATACTAGAACTGCAGGCATGACAGCCCTTTAACTAATTTTGAGATACTAATTAACTGAATTGACTGGAAATGTTCCTATTATGTGACAAGATCCATGGTTTTAAATAAAACATTTATTTTAAAAATTTCATAGAAAAGCCAATTTTGGTGTTATCGCATTAACACATACTCATAGATATATGCAACTGATTCCATACCAAAATGTTTGGATAATTATTAGCTAATACAATAAAAATATCATTTGAAAAATTGAGTTATGAAGATAAATACTTAAAAATATATTAACAATTTGGTTTTAAAATTTTGTGTTAAATCTGTTGAAAAATTTAATAGTTTTAGGTTATCTGAGTTTCTCAAAACTTAGCAAGTCCTCAAATAATATGTAAAAAATTTTAAATTGCCAAAATCAGTGAACCTGTTTCTGGCATGTCATTTGTTAACTGAAGGACTTGAGACTGTGCTTTGTTAATTTATTTTTTATTATTATAAAAAGGCAAGCACTAAATACCATCACATAATTCTTCCCAGCAACATGTCAGTAATTTTAACTTGAATTAATGGTAATTGCTTCACAAAGTTTGTAAGTTTCTGTTTAGAAATTGTTAAGGAAAAGTGTGCACCACTATATGGGCAGCACACCATCATCCAGATGGTTAAAACATATGGTGTTCTTGGAGTTGTCACTCCTAGGACACCATGTGCTGCAGCCACATGATAGACTGAGCGTATTACACATTTTCTCTACCTTGGCAAAATGAGCAGAATTTACCACTGGGGTTATATGTTGATTTCAGCTAAGCAGATTTCATAAAAAATTTAACATTCTTACAGAGCTGTTTAATAAAATAGAAGTGTGCTTTAAATATATCAGGCCAAAATATCTGAGAGGGTTTATCAGGTGTCACATGGAAAATTCAGTTAATTAAATCATGTTTAGGAGTTTTGTTTGTTATATGGGATTAAGTGAATCAATG
>CAUYQG010187697.1:0-30576 GCA_963574415.1 Tarsius wallacei
CTCACCAAGTTGCCCAGGTGGGTCTCGAACCTGCAGGTTTAGGCAATCCACTCACCTCAGCCTCCCAAGGCGCGGGATTACAGGCTGAGCCACCGAGCCCGGCTGTATTTTATATATTAAAGGTGCATTCATCTGATAAATCTGGAAAATTATTTTCCGCTAAATTTTCTTTTAGTTATCTGTAAGGTTAAAGTGCTCATTCTTGCCCTTTTTCTATTATTTTCTCTTCCTAACCCCACACCCAACCCAAAACAGTTGTGTGGAAATAAGGCATATGTGATTTTTAGATAACATCTCAGAAGACTACATCATTGGGTCAATATTGACCCATGGGTACATGGTTAGAGACAGACCTAAAGAATTTTACTCATAAGATATCTGTATCCTCTGCTTAGGAAAACAGCTTTTCTCTCATCTGTGTAGTGTTCGGTATTGACATGATCTTTTGCAATGCTACAGTCAGAGATTTGCTGTAAGAGGTATACAATGTGTTCTAAAAGTGGGTTGGTTTGTAGGAAACAAGCAAAGAATATCTGAGAATTAGGGAAATACATGGGTAGCAAGTAACAACCTCAACCTCAGGACATGTATTCATTTGCATGTACTAGTCCTGCTCAGCAAAAGACAGTAATCAGCTACCATTGGTATAGACAGGTGATGGCACTTCTAAACCAGAGTGCTGGAAATAGTTTGAACCTTTAGTTCTTTCCATTTATTCTCCCATTTGATATCTACGGAAGTATGTCTATGAGTCTAATTCAGAATGAGTCCCTTAATGGTGTGAGAAAACAAAACAAAACCCAAAATAAAAAGTTCAGAACTAAGTGGCTAGACAGTGGAGTCTTGTCTAACCAGTCTGTTCACTATATATATGTATATATATATATATATATATTTTTTTTATGACTAAATTTTAAAGTGGAGGATGAAAAGGATTCCTAAATTGAAACAGCACATTACAAAATCAAGATAAATGCCTGCAAAGAGAATTTTCTGAAGCATTTTTTCAAGAAAAATTATAGAATCTTTCTAACTGGAACAATAGACAGTGAATTTGAGATGCCTAAAGTATGATGCTATATCAAGATAAACCACAGTAATATTCCAATCATGATATTTAAGCATCCATGACTTTTAAAATTCTTTCTTTTCTAGTGAACATTCTATCATTGCTCCTATAGATAAAGTTAATAAGGTGAATTATGCTTTTACATTTTAACTTTAATTATAGAAATGTCCAGTTGGAACAATCGTCTTAAAAATGGATAATTGCTAGCCGGGCTCGGTGGCTCAGCCTGTAATCCCGCGCCTTAGGAGGCTGAGGTGAGTGGATTGCCTGAGCCCGCGGGTTCGAGACCCGCCTGGGCAGGCAAGACCTCATCTCTACAATAAATAAAAAAAAACCAGCTGGGCGTGGTAGCGCGCGCCTGTATTTCCGGCTACTCGGAAGGCTGAGGCGGAAGGATCGCCGGAGCTCAGCAGGTGGAGGCTGCGGTGGCCGGGTGCGGCCACATCACTCTAGTCTGGGGGAAAGTTTGATACTACAAATCAAAAAAAAAAAAAAAAAAAAAAGGATAATTGCTATACATTTTCCACTTTATTATTATTTTGTTGTTTGTTTTGTTTCGCTTTTTTTTTGTTTGTTTTGTTTTTTGAGGTTTTTTTTGAGTTGGAGTCTCACTCTGTCACCCAGACTGGAGTGCAGTGACCGCTCCCGGCCACCGCAGCCTCCACTTGCTGGGCTCTGGCAATCCTTCCGCCTCAGCCTTCCAAGTAGCTGGAACTACAGGCGCGCGCTATCACGCCTGGCTAATTTTTTTTTCTTTATTGTAGAGATGAGGTCTTACCAAGTTGCTCAGGCGAGTCTCGAACCTGCGGGCTCAGGCAAACCACTCACCTCAGCCTCCCAAGGTGCGGGATTACAGGCTGAGCCGCTGAGCCACCGAGCCCGGCTCATTTTCCACTTTAATTTATATTTCTTTTTGCACAATTTAACTTTGTATAAAGTTAAATTTTCTATGTAAGGAACTGAATTGTATGTAAACAAATATTATTTGTATTTTACGTTAACCAAGTTCCATTGAGAGTCATCACATATACATTGAAATTTTGTGACTACTTATTGAAACACTTTTTCTCTCAAGTCAAACTTCTGTAAACTCAAGAGTGGTAGGCATGGTAAGAACAGTTAGGATCATGCTTTGCCAACCTACAGTATTTGTGATTAATTTCATAAAATATACTGCTTTTATCATCCACACAATTTAAAAAAATCATATTCTGTGTTTGGATAATTTCATTTGAAATTATGCCAAGGATAGAGTATTAGTGAACTGGTTAAAGTTCTGGATAGATGACAGTTATTAACTTTTCATCTAAAGCTTGCTTATATAATTCTGTGAAAGATAAATGTAACACATTTATAAATGTAACATAATGTATAAATAAATTAATCAATTGATTTAGCATTATCACAAAATTAAAAATGTTGACTAATGCAATTAATTAATTGCATGAAACAACTTAAATGTAATTTTTGTCTAATAACTTAATCCTGTGGGGAAATGATTGTTTGAAGAACACTGAATTTTTTTATTTTTTTATTTTTTGAGTTGGAGTCTCACTCCATGGTCCAGGCTGGAGTGCAGTGGCGTACTCATGGCCATCCCAACACTGACCTGCTGGGCTCCAGTGATCCTTTCGTCTCAGCCTTCCAAGTAGCCGGAACTACAGGTGCGTGCTACCACACCCAGCTAATTTTTGATTTATTGTAGAGATGAGGTCTTGCCAAGTTGCCTGGGCTGGTCTTGAACCCGTAGGCTCAGGCAATTCACTTGCCTTGACCTCCCAAAGTGCTGGGATTACAGGCTGAGTCACTGAACCTGACCTTGAATGTTAATACTAAAACAAATCTATCACCTTTATCTTGCCAAAGCCCATAATTTAAAGACTACCATAACAGACACACTAACAGGCAAACAAATTAGGCTCATTAGTTGTTGCAGTGGTTGGACATACTTTGTGTATATATCATCAATATTTTAAAATAAATTTCTTAGTTAAATTTTTATGGTTTTTATGGTTTATTAATTTATTTGTAAACATTTGTATGCAAAATGTACTGATAAATTTTTCCATATTGTTATTTATCTTTCTTATTGTTTTGCAGAATATTTTATGTATTCACATTATTATTTCTGTGAAAAAATATGTATGGTGTTTTACTCAAATTATCTTCTTAAATGCAAGAATGTATATAGGAAAAACCCAAATTGTTTTTTTTGAGATTTTAAAACACTCAATATTTACATCTGAAATGATGAAATCCATTAGATATCCATTTTGTTAGCATAGAGTTATGAATTTTGATGTCTGCCCATTTCTCCTAAAAGCTTTTATTTGTAATGTATGCCAATTGTAGTTGTCATTGCTATCAACTTTTATGACTTAAATTTATAAATTACCCAAGGGAGGTTTTAAAAATGCTGATATCTAAGCTATGCCCCAGAATAATGAGTTCTGAATCTTAGAGGACAAGTTAGAGATATCAGTAATTTTTAATACCCAGGTAATCCAATATATAGGCACATTTGAGAGTCAATGCTGAGAAATGCCTTTAAATATTGTGTATTCACTTTAGACACCATGAACTGAGTACCACCTGTAAAAAGATTACAACAACAGCACTTTCTTACAAATTCTCTTTTTCCTCCTCAATTAAATGATTTCTGTTGGACATGCTATTGTTTGCACATTGCCAGGATTCCTAAATGTGTACTACATTCTGTAATACTAAACACACAGATGCTGGAAATTTTGAGTCATTTTTAAACTTGGCTGCACATTGGTATCTTCAAGAGAGCAGTTAGAAGTTCAGATATGGGGGATAATTCTGATGCATAACAAGGTTGAAAACCCAACCTTTGATCTACATGAATGCTCACCACCTATGCTTTATCATTTTCCTATCCATTAAAACAAACAATGACATTATTTATCTTCACTTTATTGGCTAGATTTACTCTTCAAGCAGTTGTTTTGCTGAGAAAAATTTAATAACTTTGTAGTTATCAATTGCATATTTATGTTAAGAAATATGGCCAGATTGAACAGTCTTTGGAGGTTGAGATTTTTAAAAAAAAACCTACTTCATGTGACTTTATAGATTTTGATCCACAGTATTCTAGCACTGAATGTTGCTTTGTACAATTTTAAAACCAATCATCTTTTTATTTAGGTAGATTTTGGGGGAAGGCAAGTGGCATTTCGTGCCATTATAGCATTTCTTTTCTTCCTTTCCATCATTATTTAGTAACTTCTCTAGACTGTAAGTTTGTCATTTTTTTTTAATCCTTCAGCTCTGATATGCCCTCAGATGGTACCTCTTTTTAATAGGATAGTCTATCTTTTAAAGCATATTTCTGTTCTATGTCTTCTAGTATACTAGTATATGCTTCAAGAAAAATAATTATGTAGATGTTCACAGGTTGTTGTTTTTTTTTACCTTAACATTTTTTCAGGTTTATTTAAATTCATTTAATTTTCCTAAGTTGTCTTACCAATATGCCGCACTACTTTCAGGAATGCACATTGAACTTTTTTACCTTTTCAGTGCAGCTTTCTTTTCTATATGATTTTATATTTTTATTCAGTTTCCCTTTCCCAAGTGCTGCCAGTTGTTTATTCTTTTTACTTTACAAAAGCATATTCCTTGTATATTAGATGTCTCTTTTTCTGCAGCAATATAAATTTTTCAAGACCCTTAAACTCATGGCAAACTGCCTGTTTTAAAATTTTCTTCTGCTTCATTGTATAATTTTCATAATTTTCATTTTTATCTGCAGTGTTTTTGTGTGTCTTTTACTGTTTTCTTTCTTTCTCTCTTTCTTTCTCTCTCTCTTTCTTTCTTCTTTTCTTTCTTTCTAGTATCAGTAGACATGTGTTATTCTTTAATAGAATCATATTCTGTGGTACTGGGAGTTAGTACTTCAATCTATGCATTTGACAGGGAGGTTGTCAAACTGATTCAACTCATAACAGGCAGTGACTTGCTCTAGATTTTGTTTAAGATCCTTGAGATCAAACAATGAGCAATAACAATGAAAAATTCCTTTTTTCCTGAATCTTACTTCAATTTTGGGGAAGAACAGTAAGTAAATATTAAATATAAAGCAAATCAATTGCCAGTAGGGAAGAAACATAAAGCCAGAAATAAGATGTATAAGAATAAGAGGTGCTGTTTTATACTGACGTTCTGGAAAATTCTTTCTGATAAGGAACCATATACCAGTCATGGGTATGTTACATGACTATAGTATGGGAGATAACCGTGTATGTATTTCAGGTAGAAGAATAAGTAGGTAGAAATTTTCTGAGAAAATAATAATTGGTATATATAAAAAATATTAAGGGCTTTTCTTTTTCAAATATGGAAAGAACAAGATGAAACTGGTATAGAAAAATTTCTTACTGGTTAAAGGAAGCCAGATCATGTGTGGACAGGTGGGCTATGGTGAGTTTTTCAACATTTCTTCTCAGTGAGATGGGAACTATTGCAAAGTTTGGATAGAGAAAAGAGAGAAATGATGTGACTTACATGTTAAAAGAGTGTCTTTGACTTTGAGGTAAAGAATGAACCGAACAAAGATGGAAGGCAGGACACCAATGAGAAGGTTTTTTCAGTAGTCCAGTTGAGAGACGATACTTACTTAGACTAGTATGATAGTGTGCAAAGTGTTGAGCATAAATCAATCTCTGGATATATTTATAAGTTAGAGCTTTTGGATTGATTCAGAGCAAGAAGTGAAAGATGACTCAAAGGGATTGGATCAAAGTAGTGGGACACCAGATGGTTATTACTGAACTGCAACAGACTGAAAAACAAAGAAGACTATTTGAATAAGGAAATCATGTGTCTAGTATTTTGAGATGTTAAGTTTGTGGTGCTTATTTTAGGTTTACAAGTGGAGTTTGATAGTTTTAGTTTGGCTGGATGAGTCTTGATTTCAGAAAAGAGAATTAAATTCAGATATTCTTTTATTGTGTAAAAGAATAAAATCAACTCAAAGAAAGACTCAACATGCATCATTAGTTTTAAGTCAGCACACACTTTGTTCAGAGCTTGTCCTAACATAGGTTGCCAAACTTCATCTCTAATATTTCTTAAATATGCTAAGTATTACTGGTCCAGTTTAAGAATTACTAGTCTTGATCATTTTCCCCAAATATTCTGTAGTCACAATAATCTTGTGAGAGTTTTGTTCAAGTTTATTGGTTTTGCATATTTAATATTCTTTGAGGCTTAGTTGCTATTAAGAATCTCTCTTTGTCAACTTAAATTAGCATGAAATTTATGTCACAAAACTTTATATATCATTAAAACTCAAACATACTTCTAAGTATAAAGAAAAATAGTGCTAGATAATAGTTTTTGTATGTTTTCTGACATCTGGGTCTGGAAAAGTAAGAAACTTGGCAAAAGCGTTAGAAACAGATAGTGGTAAATTTATAGTAAATATTTAAATGTCTTGATTCTTATTATAATTGTCAATTATTTAATGACAATATAATTGACAACCTCTAAAATAAGTATAGTTGAAAGTAGTTTTTCAGCTCTATGAAAAAATCATCCAATTTGGCTTGAAGTTTTATACATAAGAATTGGAACCATATCTTGCCAATATTAGCTGTTCAAGTATCTATTGCATGAATTATTAAATTGCATAAATAATTGACCAAATACAAGATGCACTTATGTAAAATTATAGCCCCCAAATGAAATACGTATCAAACAGTGCCTCCCTCATTGTCCCCCTTCCACACACAAAAGAAATTTTGTTTTATTTTGGAATTTGAATAAAAGGCTTCCTAGATAGGATTAGAGCAAAAGCTCAATCAGTAATAATGAACAACACAGAGCAGCTTGCAAGTTTCTAAAATCCTCGGTCACTGTGTGAAGGGTAGAGAGCTTTACTTATTGGCCACTATATCCTGAAAAACACTCAGTAACTCACAGATAAAGGGACTTAATTGTTTTGCACATTTCTGGAGGACAGATGTCACTACCTCAATTGGAAATAATTGGGAGGCTGGCTGGCAGCCTAAATGTTGAGGTCAAAGAGAAATGTTTCTGGACTTAGAAGTTCCTTTTCACATCTTTGTATTAATTCTATTAGAGAAGATGAACATTCCTCAGAGGGACTGGCTTACCTCTTATTAACACCAATTTCAAATTTCAAAAAATTTTCTTAAATAATAAAATGTTCATATATTAGAAAGGTACTAGTCTGACATTAATTCTCAAAAGTAAAGCAAATTTTTTAAATTAATGCAAATAAATACATTGGTTACATCAGTGGAATCAATAATATAAATGGTATTATTGTCACATTGTTCCTTTGCAGATAGTTACACGAACCTGCAAACGTTTGAATTTCAATTAGTGGCCTACCCAATTGCCACCCAGACACTTCCCCAAACACCCATCCACTTAAACATAACTGGACTTATCATGGATTTACAGCAGAACTATTGCTGAGATCTTAAAGACATTTTCAAAGAAAATCCCAAAACACTTGAGCTAGAGTGGAGTGGACACACACTGCACTTTGTGGGCAGTTTTCAAATGTGAGTTTAATTGTATGACTTCTCCAAAAAACAGTTTCTGTGAAGTTTTTGGAATTCATTTGAATGACTACTCCACACTGGACAGCCTCTTTGAGTCTGCTGTCTTGTTTTTCTCTGATAAAGTAAAAAAATAGATTGTCATTATTTTCCTTCTTTACTCACTGAGATAGAAATATTGTCACAACTGCCTTGAGATAGTATTTATTGTTAAAAAATTAGCTCAGATGCAAAAAAAAGGTGTTTGATTTTTATTTTATTTAAAAAGAACTTACTACTTCTTAAGGTATCATTTGAACTTTCCTACTTAAAAAAGTTGCTGCTTTAGTTTTATTCCAAGGTACTTTAGGCTGAGATTTATAATTCTCCTTTAGATTTTAAGCAGAAGTCACATGATACTGACTACAATTTATTTCTTATTTACTTTTAATTTATTTTTTATTTTTTGCTGAACACAACTGGATTCACATGCTCTGAACTTGGAAAATAAATTAAGTACACGACCTTGGCAGCAAGAGACTCATAGCACATAAACAGTGGGGATTTGGTGTATTCCTGAAGTTAAATTTTAAGTTTTATTTCTTATAATTTAATATATAAAATGAAGGAAATTTTAGTTGGTGACAAAAGACCCAAAGTTTTTAGAGAAAAAAAAAAACCTGGATTTTAATCTGGCTACACAACTAATGACCTCTATGACTATGTGCTCTGGTTTGCTCAGTTTTAAATGGGGATGTTCATTTCACATTGGATAGAGTAGTTGGGATAATTAATTGTGTCTAATGTACTCAGAATGGTATGTATTTAAAAATAAAACATCATCATAAGACTTAAAACATTCAAATAATCAAGTTGTATTTGTCAGGGCTATTCCATTCATAGGTAAATTAAATCAAACTCAGAATAGTTTAAACTAACTATTCTGGTGGGATTTTAGGAGTTCAAATCATGCCAGCAAGTTTATGCCCTTCGTCTCTTAGCTGAATCTTACTGTGTTTGCTTTGTTTTCAGTAAAGATGTCTCCATATTATAGTAAACTTCTTGGTCATTTGTTCAGAATTATAGGTTTTTCATAAATCCTGAAGTACAGAATTCACAATGACTGTAGAAAAATTCTGAATTAGGGCTTCAGGGTGGCTTTGACTTGAGTCAGTTCCTAAACCTAAACCATTATGGGAACTAAGAATCAGTTGTTATCCTATATGCCACCTGGGACCATTTACTTCACTTTATGTTGGGAGAGAATGAGGTAAACCTATTTAAACCACAGAGTGGAGTTTTCGTGACCAGAGGATGGGATGGTTAAGCATGTAGGAAAGAAAATTCAATCAATTTATCTACCTATTGCTATTTTTTATCTACCAACCCAGCAATCACAGTCTTCTATTTCAATTGTTGCAATCATTTTAGGGACTTCAATATTTTAAGAGTTTTAAAAAAAAGGTGCTCTGCCCAAAATGTGAAAAACTTTTTTGCTACATTGATAGATACCATAGTATATATTAAATGAGAAAATTTCAAAATACAAAAAATACTCAATTACACATTTATTACCTCTCTGAGTTATGCCACACACATAATGTAGCTTCTGAAAACTGAACTGATAATATGAGAGTGAAAAGGACAAAATGGCAGCTTTTAAAAATTAGTTTTCACCTCATAGAACTCCCAAAAGTGTCTAGTGGACCTGCACTTTGGGAAAGTGTGCTCTAGCCCGTCATGTTGACATAAAGCCATAAAGAAACCCATAAAACCATAAAGAAACCCAAAGAAGCCTGTCTCGTCTTCCCCTCCATATATATGACCACTGCTGTGGTCAAGGCAGAATGACTTCACTCTACTCTAGCCAACCCTTGCCATTTTAATTGTTATCCTGCCACTGGATGATTTTTATAGCATTCAAATCCAAGAGTTATAGGCTTGGTCAGCATATTAACTACATTTCATTTCTTTATTTAAAAAATAAAACCTACATTGTGTAGTATAGAGAATTCTTTATTATCTGGGCTTTGCCTCTCCTTTCATCTTTTCATCACAGTCTACACTTGAGAGATACTTGCGATAATGCTCTGACATCTCCACTCCTCACCATGAAGTTTATTCTAACAAAACTTTCCAATTTTTTTTTTTTTTTTTTTTTTGAGTTGGAGTCTCACTGTTGCCCAGGCTAGACTGCAGTGCAGCGCCATGCTCACGACCACCTCAGCCTCAACCTGCTGGACTCAGGTGATCCTTCCACCTCAGCCTTCCAAGTAGCTGGAACCATAGACATGCGCCACCACACTTGGCTAATTTTTTGATTTATTGTAGAGAAGAGGTCTCATCAAGTTGCCCAGGCTGGTCTTGAACTCCTAGGCTCAGGCAATCTTCTCTCCTCTGCCTCCCAAATTGCTGGAATTATAGGCATGAGTCACCACGCCTGGCTTCAATTTATGGTATTTTATTTGCTTCCAGGAGGTAGGTTTACTTACAATTTCTACATGTCCCTTAATTCCTTTTTTTTTATTTTAAAGATGTGGGGTACAATTCAGGATTAGATATACAGGTGGTCATCATACAGATAAAGTTTGGACCTCCCTTTGGACCCCACTTTGCCTGGCTCGGAATCAGTTACCCTTATTGGTGTTGTGTTCCCTCCCCAACTCAGGCAGTATCCAGCTACTTATGAGTGAGAACATGTGGTACTCTGTTCTTTGTTTCTGTGATAGATCACTGAATATGACTGACTCTAAATCCTTCAAAGTTGTTGTGAAGTCCATATGTTTGTCCTTCTTTATGATTGTGTAATATTGCATTGTGTATATATACCAATTTTTTTTTTATCCAGTCCGATTTTGATGGGCAGCATGGTTGGTTCCAAGTTTTTGCTATTGTGAATAGTGCTGCAATACACATGTGTGTGCAGGTGTCTTTTTGGCAGAATGATTTGAGTTTCTCTGGGTATATTCCCAGGAAGAGGATTACTGGGTCACACGGAAGGTCAATGTGGTTCTTTTAGAAATCGCCAGACTGATTTCCAAAGTTGCACTAGCCTGCATTCCCACCAGCAGTGGAGAAGTGTTCCCTTTTTTTCCTCATCCTTGCTATCTGTTGTTTGTTTTGTTAATGAGGCCATTCTTACTGGAGTTAGGTGGTATCTCAATGTGGTTTTGATTTGCATTTCTCTGATAATGAGTGAGTCTGAGTACTTTTTCATGTGTCTGTTGGCTGCCCATATATCTTCTTTTGAGAAGTGTCTATTCATGTCTTTTGCCCACTTTTTAATGGGGCTGTTTGTTTTTTTCCATTCTGCACGTTTGAGTTCCTTTTAGATCCTGGATGTTAGGCCTTTAACAGATATATAGTTGGCAAATATTTTTTCCCATTCTGTGGGCTGTCTCTCTGCTCTCTTGATGAAGAAACCATCTGGCTTTGCAGATGCTTTTCAGTTTGATGAGGTTCCACTTGTCTATCTTATCTCTTATGGAATGGGCACTTGGGGTTTTGATCAGGAATTGGTTGACAGTTCCAATTTCCATAAGGACGTCTTCTGTATTTTCAAAGGTTCTTTTAGTTTGAGATTTTACATTTAGGTCTTGGTCCCCTTAGAGCTGATTTTTGTGTATGATGATAGGTAGGGGTCCTGTTTCATTCTTTTGCATGTGATCAGCCACAGTTCCCAACACCATTTACATATAGGTTCTCCTTTCCCCAGTGGTGGTTGTTGGAGGCTTTGTCAAAGATGAGAAATTGAGGTTTTGCTTCTGGAATCTCTATCCTGTTCTACCGGTCCATATACTTGTTCTTGTACCAATATCAGGCTGTTTGAATATTATAGCCTTATAGTAAAGTTTGAATTCTGGAAGTGTGATACCTCCTATTTTATTTCTTTTGCTAAGGATTGTTTTGGCTATTCATGATCATTTATGTTTCCAAATGAATTTCTGTATTGTCATTTCCAGGTCTGAGAAGAAAGATGCTGGTAATTTAGAGGGTACTGCGTTGAATATGCAGATTGCTTTTCGTAGGATAGACATCTTAACAATGTTGATTCTTCCTGTCTATTGGCCTGGAATATTTTTTTCCAAGTTTGTGTCTTCTTGGATTTCTTTGAGCAGTGTTTTGTAGTTTTCATTGTAAAGGACTTTCACTTCTCTGGCTAGGAAGATGCAGAGGTATGTCATTATTTTGTGGGTATTGTGAATGGGATTGTGCTTCTATTTGGTTCTCTGCCGGCATGTTGTTGATGTATAAGAATTCAACTGTCTTTTGCACATTTATTTTGTAGTCCGAGATTTTACCACAGTCCTTTATCAATGCAAGCAGGTTTTTGACTGATTTTCTTGGATTCTTGAGGTATAGGATCATATCATCAGCAAAGAGGGATAACTTAACTTCCTCTTTTCCTGTTTGGATACCCCTCTTTTCCTTCTAATATCTAATTGCTGTAGCTAGGACTTCCAACACAATGTTGAACAAGAGAAGTGAGAGTGGGCAGTCTTGTCTTGCTCTGGTTTTCAGGGGAAATGTTTCCAGTTTCTGTCTGTTTAGCAATATGCTGGGTGTGGGTTTCTTGTAGACGGTGCTTACTATTTTGAGGTGTCCCTTAATACTTCAAACATGCATGCATTCTTCTACTTAAGTTTGGAAAACATTAGGGGGCAAAAACTCAAAAAATACTTGTCTTGAAAGATTGCCGTAGAGTTCAGCAAATGACTAATTGGTAAACTGGTATTATTAATTAAACATAAAATATATGTACATATATTTGGACGATCAGGATTATGTTTGCCAGACAACACTTGTAAATTCAATTCTGCATAGTTTTTTTTTTAAATTCATGTTAAGAGAAAGAGTTCTATTTTTATATTTGTGTCACAATATCTTAATACTTGTATTATTCCTTTTTAATGGAAGTGCTGATGTGCCCTCTATATATCTGCAAGCTTGTGTATAGAATATATGATATAAAATGCCACGTATATGTAAAAACTTTGAATTATATGTAAGATAGCTCAAATGTTTATAATACATTATATGTCATAGTATTAAGAAGTACATAATGAAGCATGTAATAATTGTAGAAATATATATTTGAAAGTCTTTCTTACATATTAATGTCAATGACAAAGCAGAAAAACTTAATTTATAAGATTATTGAAAAAATTGAGGGGGGTATGTATATATAAAACACAAAAGTGTCTCACATGCAAGTAATATATGTTACTATCATCATTAAAGTAAATATTATAGCAATTTTAACATTCTTTAAAAAATATATTATATTTTACTTTGAATTTTATAAGTTTATAATTCAAGCTGATGGGTGAAATTAGCACTTAAGACAGATAACAAGTTGAAGTGTAGAAAAATTAAAATCACATATTTTGCACATAGAGTTTTGTGGTATGAAATTTGTACCTCATGTTCTCATTCATAAGTGGACCTTGAACAATTGTCATAATACTATAGGCAAAGGATTGACAGTAGTGGGAATCTGCCGGAGGAGGGGGCCACACTTCCTCAACAAGGGCACCTGCATAATGAACATTTGCATACCTAACCCTGAAATTGTGCCACACATCTTTAAAATTAAAAATTAAAAAAATAAATGTGTATTTCCACATTGCAGAACCTATCTAGAATTTTAAGAATCTTTAAAGAAAGAATATGAATAACACAGAATGTTTACTAACACTGGAGCAAAATTACAACCATATCTCTTGCAAGAAATGTCTATAATCCTGAGAATAAAATGTGTGACAAAATCAGACAGAATTCTAGCACCCTATTATGTTTTCAGAAATATTGGTGAACCGTGGTTGAGACACACTTGAAAAAACTGTGACAGAAGATTTAAAATTTTTTGATAAAGGATAATATTCACATAGACAGAAAACAATCAACATAGCTTGTTGGTTTGCTAATTACTATAGGTCAGAACAAAGTATTAAAAATAAGAATTATTTAAATAAATGTGTAATACCTCTATTTCAGAAATTGAAATTCTGAAGAATAAAAATTTCTCTTGGAGATGAAAGGGAACTATTGGGTCCTATAATCTGCAAAAATTATGTGATCAGGGATAACTATTGAGGAAATAAGAGATTGTGCCTTGGGAAAAGATACCTTTTTCTCTATCAGGCCTAGGAAGGGCATGTCTGATATTAGCAGATTGATGGTGCCGGAAGAAGTGAAGGATATTTAAGACATTGCTGACAATCTGAAGGGTCTGAAATTTTATCCTTTTTGCAAACTAGCATATTAACCTGACTTGATTTTATTGGTGCTGGTAGAAGACATGAGAATATTGAGTTAGATGCAAAGGACTTTATTACTCACAGCAATAGTACCAGCGTTCTCTTGTACAATTTACTAAACCTCGATCTTTAGAAAGTTAAGATGAAGAAGAACACGTGACAACAGCACACAGCATAGGTTACTTTGGGACTGTTTTATAATGGGCAGTAACTATTCTTATCCACCGCTCTAGAAGGAAATATCACAGGAAGCAAGTGGTTGATGTTTCAAACTGACACATTGCAATATAAGTACATCATTTGCAAATGAAGTGGGTACCAAAAGAAAAAACTGAAAAAATTGGAACTGATTGCATTTTGAAAGTAAGCAGAGGGGTTTGGCAGACAACTGTAGATATAGATACAACACAGGTGGCATAGTTAGAGATAAAATATATAGATAGAGACATGATATTGATGTGGACATGGACATTAATGTGTACATATAAATGTATATGCATACATTTATGTTCAGCTGTGACAGATAATATTTTGCAAATTTCAATTGGCTTTTTAAAATTCTATAGATGTTCTTAAGAAGAGAATGTCATTTATTTCAATATTATGTATTATTAGCTTACTATGATTTTTGGTTTTATATCTCCTTCAAAGAATGTATGTACCCTGAAGGTAGGTCTTTGTCTGAAATAGACTTAGCACAAAGAGCCTAGTAGACATAAAACAGGGATTTGTGAAATGATTAAAATTTGCAACCAAGACAGTCAAGATGCCAGATCATATCATTATATGGAAGATTACTCATTTTTATAATTTTTTCAAAATCCAAATGTCCTCTAGCCCCGTTTTTAGGCATATTAAATAAGGCATTGGTGTGTATGTTTTAAAAATTCTTTAGGTGAATCTGATACATATCATATTATCTAAATATAGGCAGCATAAACATTAAATAATATCTGTTATAATAGGTAATATCAACATTAATTGATCATCATTAAGCAGCTATCCATAATACAATAATAATATTTAAATAGCAGGCCTAAGGGGAACCTGAAAGAAGAAATATAATTTTTAAAAATGATGCTACTTTGTAAATCAAATTGTTATTTTGGAAAAGAAAAACAGTGAGACACTAATGACTGATTAAAAACATTTTAACTTTCAGCATAGGTATTCTTGAAAGATCTTTTTTCAGGAGGGATGTTTCATTAAACCTAAAGAATACAAGGTAATAATAAGGTTTCTAAGATATGATGACACAGACATTCATTAATGAGCTGTAGAAAATTCCACTTATGACAGTGCTCGTGATAGTGATCATAAATGAATGTCATCAAGTGGCACCTAATTAGTGTGATTAAACAACTTCACTCCTCACCAGAGACTGCACTGAGTCAGTGCATTCTCTTTTATACATGGGGAATGTTTTTCGTTTGAGATCAATGCCTTGTTTTGTAGGCACTTTCCTTAGAGCTCTTGTCTTGTTTTCACTCTCACATATCGGACTGGTCTGCTATCATGCAGTTTGCCTATGAAGTAAGCATGAATGACCTTGGAAATCATGAGACACACTAAAGAATCTGATGGGAATTTTCATCGGAATTTTTTTCTGAGTTGGAGTCTCACTCTGTGGCTCAGGCTGGCGTGCAGTGGCATGCTCACGGCCACTGCAGCTTCGACATGCTGGACTCAGGCCATCCTTCTGCCTGAGCCATCCAAGTAGCTGGAACTACAGGCATGTGCCACCATGCCTGGCTAATTTTATGATTTATTATAGAGGTGAGGTCTCGCCACGTTGGCCAGGCTGATCTTGAACCTGTGGACTCAGGAAATCCTCTCACCTTTGCTTCCCAAAGTGCTGGGATTATAGGCGTAAGCCCCCGTGCCCAGCAATCATGAATTTGATGAGATTGGGTGTCAGCATAGTTTGAAATCCAAGCCTATTCACTCTTCCTTAAATAGCCTTAAACAAATAAAATGAGATTAATTTTATAGTGATTACGTGCAAAAGTAAATGTAATTTGGTTGGAGACAGCAATTAAGGAGAAATCAAGACTAGTAAGCGATCTGGCATTTAATTGTCTTGCTGTGGTGATCTGGTGAGGTTCAGTCCCTTGCCTGAGGGCCAGTTTTCTGAGGAAGAAACTTAGTAAGACAAATGTAAATTTTAAGCTTAAATATCACTTCTGTGGGAAAACTGGGCCAGTTTCACATCAACATGACAAATAAAAAAATAAAATTTTAAATGATTAAGCTAAATATTCATTAAGAAGAACAAGAACATTTTGAATCCCATGATATATTTCGATGTTGGCATTTATAGAAGCAACTTCTCATAATGGATCAGGGAAATTTATGTGCATCAGATTTAATAAAATTTTATGATAGCACTCTGCCAATGATGAAGAGTTATATAGTCATATGTGTCTCTCTAGTTTATCATTAGTAAAATATCAAGCTTATTTATGCACCAAAATGTTTTTTAAAATTTGCATTTCTTTAATTCCACCATCCTTACACAACATTTAATATTGACATTTTAATATTTATTTTTTGTAAAGTTATTAAATTTGTTTCACATAGTATATATATTTAAACAAAATTAAACATTAAATTATAATCTGTTAAGTATTCATACAAATTGAGTCTGGAGCAAAAAATAAGACAATAATCCTGGCTTACAGTAGTCATGTGCCACCTACGTTCTCTTTCTTTGTCTAGAAACTGAGAATCTAAATCCCTTTGTTGCCAGGATTATTATAAAAGTCAATTCTGCCATGGAGACACACTTGTAAAGTTGTAATCTGCAAAGAATAATGCACTGGTATATTTTGTGAGATAAAAAATAAATTTGAATGTTAGTACTGTACCAAGTTCAGTGTTGGGGGCATATGATGCTTAATTATATGTAAGCCTCACTCTTGTTTTTGTTTACATTAATTTAAATTTGATCCTTTGCCAAGGAATATTTATGTTATAAAAAAAATTAGAGTTTTTTCAAAAATTTGAAAGCTTTTTCCCCTAGGAAGAAAACAGCATGTCTGAACAGAAAGAGACACTTGCTCTCTACAATATGAAACTCAACTCAACCTATAATTTGGAGATCATGTCTACAACAAAAGTTCCTTTAAATAAAGGTTAAATAAAATAAGTATGGAAACCACTTGTCTTATAATAATATTTTACTATAACAGAAGTACCTGCCTTATAATAAATGATCACTGAGCTTGAATTATCTCTCTTAACCACATAATGCACACATACATACATACATTTAATGATTTGAAGCAGAAATATTTGGCTTACTTCTTCTGATTAAACTTTATTTCCTATAATAGACTCTTTAAAATAGTTATAAGCACAATTTAAAAAACATATTTGATGAAGTCAAGGGATAGAGTCTTAAGCTATAGGAGCATAACTAGTTACATCTGGCAGTTACCGATGTTCTAATTCATTCCCTATCTAGTATAGTTTTTTATTATTCTTATTTGAAATATAATCAGTTTGCAAAATAGCTCTGTTACTATTCCTCTTCTGTTGTTACTCTAGTTTATTAGATGATTTTTCAATTTTCTCAGTGATACTAAGATTTTTAGAAAGACTAGAGGTATGTAAATATATAAGATTAGTAAGATGATGCTTTTGGCACACTGTTCAATATATGTGCACCACATATGAAATTCTCTAGCATTCATATTTAAAAAATAAAAAAGAATTATGTGATAGAAAAACTAATAATTCCTTTTATTTAACCTATGCATAAAATTATGATCATTTAAATGTAAAATCAATACTAAAACTATTAAAATGATATTTGACATTTTAATTTTTATTGTTTTTTGAAGTCCAAGATGTATTTTGCCACTGTAATACTTCTTGAATGAGACTAGCAATGGTTTTAGTATTCAAATACCACACTTGGCTAGTGGCTACTTATTTATATCTAATGGCGGATTATTTGGAGATTCAGTTACTTTTATTTTATTTTTTCTATTTTACATTAACTTACTTTAGTGGAAGTGCACTGAAAGATGTGATTACTTGGCGTGCCTACCTCTCCAGAAATTCTCTGGGGATTAGAGGAATAGTTAGGATTTATTATAAACTGGTGTCTTAGAGAAACATTTAAATACTCTTCATTAGATATATCATTTTGTATAGCTTTATTATTTTGTATTTTATTTTTGTATTATTAATGAATCTTGGGAATCTTCTAACAACTAGATCATATGGGATCCTAGCACATGTGAGGCAATAGAGGATACTGTTTTCTATAATTTTCTTTGTTGCCATACACAAGGTCTCCATCACTTGGCCATAGTTATCATGGCCTTATGTTGGCCTTATGTTGGCCTGAATGAAATAGCATCTCAAAAAACCTAGTATTTTAGATCCCTCAGTCTTCTTTAATTTTCCCATTTCTCACATGCTCAACTATATTCAATTCATAAATGAATTGAGAGACAGCACTTTGTATTTATTTTTACTTCATCTTTTCTCTGGAAACCCTTTACTCATAATACATCTCATGCATGTTCTCTGTTTCACCTTTTTTATACTTATATTCTTTTTTATTGTTCTTTTGGAATCAAGAGGTTCAAATGCATGTTTGTTATATGGACATATTTTTCATTGGTGAGGGATTGGGTTTTAGGTGGCCCATTGCTCAGATAGTGAACACAATACCCAATAGGTAATTTCTGGGCCATAACCCGCTTCCCTACATCCCTCCTTTTGCTGTCAGAGAACCAACAATCCCATCCTGGGGTCATGTAAACACCACCATTTTCCATTTTTGAACGTGGGTCCTATGGAGAGGCATGAAGCTCAATTTCAAATGCACCTCTTTCACCTTTTGTAAATATTCATAACTCCTTCTATAGCTTATATATTGAATATGTATATTTGGTTACCTAATTCAGCCAAATCCTCCAAGTGTCTGTTTCTGGCCAGATATGCTTCCAAGCCTATCAGAATGGCCACCTTGAAAGCTGCAACCCTTTGTGAAAAATAAAGCTCTTCTTTCAAAATTTATGAACTTTGTCATTCTTTAGTTGACAAAACTAATGACTCCCAGGTCCTTGAGAAAGGCATCACTGAGTTGTAAAACTTGCAAGAAGCTTATTTCCCAAGATTTAACTCTCAATTGGGAAAAGAAAGAATTTTCAATGACAAGTTTTCAAAAATAAATGGTGTAAGAAAATGTAGATCAGGGACATAGAGTTAAGAAGCAGCCTGTCTAAAGTTCAGTCAAGCTAAGGGAAACGCTAAAGCTGTCGTAGGGGCAGAAATGAGGTGATTCCTTTCTTCCTTTTCATAAAGGATCACAGATCACAGAGGGCATTCCTATAATAAGACAACTGAACAAGAAAAAAGCATAACAAATTTATTATATACACCTCTGTGCATGAGTCATATAAAATATGAAAACTCAAGAAAAGACCAGATGGTTGACACTTAAATACTCTTTTATTGGGGGGTGTGGGTGTAGAAGTAAGTTATTTTTAGGAAAAATAAACGGACTCCAAGACAGAAACTAAATTGCAAATAATTCTCTTTAGAGTTCGAATGATCCTGAGAGGCAAACATTATCTTATAAAAAATGTGTCTGGGGTGGTTGTATTTCTCAGTCTTCTTTTCTGGGATAGACAATAAGATTTCAGGGAAGGAATGGGAGGCAATTGTGTTTCTTTCTGGAGGTCTGGTTTTTAGGTAGATAATGGAAGTTCAGAAAACAACTTTATCTCCTGCCTTGGGAGACACAGAGGATTGAGAGACAGGAGGGGGTGAGAAAGTCAGAGAGACATTGAGGCTACTTCTTTAGTTGAGTTTGTCAAAGTGTCTTATTTTGGGATTTTGGTTTCTGAGCCTCGGCACTGTTTTTGGGTACCATCGGTCATAGCTTTTGATATGTAAGGAAAGAGGGAAATTGAGAAACGTTGTCTCTCTCTGAACAAACTCTTCCTTTCATACTTTGTAGGAAGCTAACAGCAATGATTATCCTCCCCCCCCCATTGTTGTCCTACACTAACAATGCAATTTCAAAGTCAATGGGCAAATAGGGAGAGAAAAATCATGCACAAAGAAATGAAAAAAAGGGGGGGGAGTGAGAAGAATAGCAAATTGTAAGTTTTCAAAGAATTATTTACTTACAGAAGTCATAAAGGGTTTCCAATGCCCTTGCTGATTTATTGCAATTGCTTTTCCCATGTTTCCTCTTCTAACCTTAATGCTAAAATCTATAAGGTCCAGGCCTATCTTGTTCATTATTTTGCAACTAACCTAGGGACTGGCATATAGCAACTGCTTCATAAATGTTAATAAATAAGTGAACGAATGACAATATTAAATAACTGTTTCAGACACATTGGAAGACTCCAAAGTTTTATTTCCTCTCTACTTAGTATTTTCCAATGCAATTTGAATATTAGGTTTATTTTGATTAATAATTCTTTTCTCTGAAACATCAGACCTCTGCTTGCTTTTTTCACCTATATTTAAATTATAATTTGTTTTAGTCTCAATTTCATGACAATAAAATTATCTGACAATATCTCTGACAATGTAGTGGAACCAAGTAATCTCACAGCTCTCAATAGCTATACTTTGTGAGGATAGTCTGTCTTATCTCTGAATTTTGAATATTTCATAGCACATTTGTAGAGTTGCAACAGGAAAGAAACCTAAGATCTTCTTCCATGAGTAGCTGAGTCAGAGACAACAACTTGAACAAAACAGCTACACTATGGAGAACATGAGATATTCTAATAAGATATGTTGTAGATGTATTATATCCATAAGAAAGCCTCCACAAAAATACCAATTAATTCTAAGCAGTCTTTTAAAATTAAATTAAAATAAAATTGCCAGGTTTTGCAAATAAAAATATATAATGCCTAGTTAAAGTTATTTTCAGGTAACAACAAATAATATATTAGTATAGGAATAAGAGTAACATTTTGAGAGTCAGACTCACACAGGATACTTTGATCCAGTAATATGGAAAAAAAATGGTTTTGCATATTTAGAGAAGAAAGACAAGTATGTATTTGTCTTTAATATATGCTTACTAACACAACATTAGCTATTTTTCTGATAGTAAATTGCAGGAGTGCTGCTTATCCATCATTCTTCAGTGTGTACTAAATTCAATTTAAGAAAGTTGTGGGCCGGGCTCGGTGGGTCAGCCTGTAATCCCAGTGCTTTGGGAGGCCAAGGTGAGTGGATTGCCTGAGCCCATGGGTTCAAGATCTGCCCGGGTGACTTGGTGAGACCTCATCTCTACAATAAAATAAAAAATTAGCTGGCGTGGTAGCGCATGCCTGTAGTTCCAGCTCCTTGGAAGGCTGAGGCGGAAGGATCACCGGAGCCCAGCAGGTTGAGGCTGTGGTGGCCGGGAGCGTGCCACTGTATTCCAGTCTGGGCAACAGAGTGAGACTCCAACTCAAAAAAAAAAAAAAAAGAAAGTTGTGGAGGTTATTGGATTATTCAGCATAGTCTGGAAATTGCTGCTGTTTTATTCTGATTCATGTAATATACAATTGATCATTTCTTTATAAGAAATGAATTTCCCAGCATCCTTTTTTATTCTCTTTTCAGTTTGCTCAATATATTCTTGAGAAATATAATATTTCATTATAAAGGAATTATTTACATAACAGAGATATACATTTTTCATTGGCCTTAGAAGAACAAAACACATGACAGCTATTAAAAATAAAAAATAAATATAATTTGGATAATTATGTATAGATGTTCTCTTTATTTTTAATTCCTTTAATTAAATTGTTGCAAATTAATCACTGAGTCTGTTAAAAATATAATGACATTTAATGTGAAAGACAATGATTATAGTTATTCAAGTACTAAGAAGTGTGCTTCTGTCTCCCATGAGACTAACACAGAACATAAGAGACAACATGGTTTAATGCTATTTACTTATGTAGAAAATATGCTTCTACATACTTGTACTCAAGCAATACTTAAACTAAAAAAAAGTAACACATTTTTTGGGGCTGAATATTGCAACTGGATTTTCTTTCTTTCTTTCTTTCTTTTTAACAATTAGTTCTTTTGAATGTTATTGGATTAAGCTTACTATTGGCTATGAAAAACAATAAATTAACCAATACATTAAAATGAATGTAGTTAATTTCACTTCTTTATGCTCTTGAGAACAAATAGCTTTCAGATTTTTTTTTTCAAATTAAGGACGGTATAAGATATGATGCAATTCAGAATCAAAATGCAGCCCTTTGTTCCTCTTATTTATTTCAATAGTGTTGGATAATGAAAGTTTATGCATGCATCCACAATGAAGTGGTATATTTCCAATCATTGCCAGATCCAATAATGCACAAAGCACTGGAGAAATCTTCTGGGATTATTGTCTAATTATATATACTGCATTCATGTTTATATCATTTTCTCAGGACATCCAATTTCACAAAGTATCTTTTTGATGTCAACTATAGTACTTTTAATTCCTTGATGCTAAAAATTTCTTTCTAGTAAAAATCATATTTCAAAATACAAATATTATTTAAACAGAATGCTCAATGTTTATACTTTTCTGAGAAGTATGAATCTCTAAATTTTTGGATAATTTAAAATAATTTGTAGAGTTAGAGTTTTCAGGACTTGGAAAAGAAAAAGAAGAAAGAGCTCAACAATGACACTAGGAATTATTATTTAATTAACCATACTATAATGATGGCATTTGCAAGTGAGAAGAATGGGACATAGCACATTTAAGAACAGAGTCAAGCATTCTGTTTTAGCACCATTACTTCAGAGTTTACTATTACAACTTTGATGGGATGTATTCTTGCCTTTTTCTTGGTCTCTATCAAAAGATTACATGTTCGGCCTCCACCCCACATGAAATACTTGTTCAAAATTTTAATCTACTCTCTGAAAAGATATTTTCTAGTATTGTTTGTTAATCTCACATAATAAGCTGTTGTAGGGGCAGAAATGAGGGGTTCCTTTCTTCTTTATCATAGAGGGTCACAGAGGACATGCATATAACAAGACAGGTTAACAAGGAAAAAGCTTAACAAATGTATTACATGCACTTCTGTGTATGAGAGTCAAACATAATTGAAAACTCAGGATCCACCCTGGGATCTGCAAACACTGCCTTATAAATATGTGATCTGAGAAATATCATATATTTGTAAGGAATTCCCAAAGAGGGCAAGATTTCAGAGTGGGCTATTTCATTTTATTTTTCAGTCCCTCTAGGTTTCACAATACAAGGGTTTTCTTCTTTTCAGCTGCCTCAATGAAAAGACGATCTTATAACTCTGAATCTCAACATGGGTGTATTTTCTGTTTTTGTCAACTTAATCAAGGGGGTAGGATCAGAATGGTTACCCTTGTTCTTTCTGATTGGGGGCTTTTAACACTGAAATTCCTCCAAAGCTGCTCTCCTTCTCTTTTGTATCATGACTATACAAATGCAATAGTAGTTGACAACTGAAAGTCTTGGGAGAGTAACAAATATATGGTGAGAAGGATTCACTATACAGATTCTTTATCTCTCTGTGGACCCACAGCTAAGGTACATGTTTGGCAAATCAGATGATCTTGCTCAGAGTTTCGAACGTTGAAGGCATATTGTAAAATACAGTGAAAGTTTGAAATGTTTCATGGTAGCTATTATAGTCTTTGATTTGATTGCTACTGTATTTCTTTCAGCCTGTCTCTCTTGGTGACATAGTCCTTAGCACAATTTTGCTCAATTTCCTCCCTTTCCAAATTATAGTGGGTTTTTCTTGATAGCATCTTAAATCTGCATGTAATAAAAGAGGAGTTAATTGCACAATACATACAACATTTTCAATTAAGAAACTGATAAACATATATATTCACGTATACACAAAATGAAAAATATAGGAAAATGGCATCTATGTGGGACAATGAACATAATCTATCAAAACTTCTAGGATATATTCCTTACATAATTATGACCCCACAACTTTGCTTCATGGAATCTGTGTAAGAGAAAGAAGCAAAAAATCTGATATTGGTACAAGAACAGGCATATAGACCAAAGGAAAAATGTAGAGATTCCGGAAACAAAACTTCAATTTCTCAACCAGATCTTTGACAAAGCCTCTATCAACAACCATTGGGGAGAAGAGAACCTATTAAGCAAATGGTGCTGAGAAAACTGGCTGAACACATGCAGATTGAAACAGGACCCCTACCTATAACCATACACAAAAATCAACTCTAAATGGATCAAAGACCTAAATGTACAACCTCAAACTAAAAGAACCTGAGAAAATGCAGGAGATACCCTTATGGAGAGTGGAAATGGCAACCAATTCCTGATCAAAACCCTAAATGCTCATGCCATAAGAGATAAGATAGACAAGTAGGACCTCATCAAACTGAAAAGCTTCTGCAAAGCAAAAGAAACCATGAAGAGAGCAGGGAGATAACCCACAGAATGGGAAAAAAATATTTGCAACTATACATCTGACAAAGGCCTAACGTCTAGGATCTACAAGGAACTCAAATGTGCCACAAAAAAAATAACCCCTTACAAAGTGGGCAAAATATATGAATAAACATTTCTCAAAAGAAGACATACAAACGGCCAACAGATACATGAAAAAATGCTCAGCTGCACTAGTCGTCAAAGAAATGCAAATTAAAACCACAATGAGATGCCATCTAATTCCAGTCAGGATGGCCATCATCACTAACTCAAAAAAATAACAGATAGTACAGCCTGTGTGGAAAACAGTGTGACAATTCCTAAAAGACCCAAAAATCGAACTTCCATTTGACCCAGCACTCACTTTCTGGAAACATACACAGAGAAATGCCAATCACTCTATGAAAAAGATACCTGCACATGCATTTTATTGCAGCATTATTCACAATAGCAAAAATGTGGAACAAACTGTGCTGCCCATCAAATGAGGACTGGATTAAAAAAATGTGGTACATATACTCAATGGAATATTACATAACCATAAAGAAGGACAAAACTATGAACTTTGCAGGAACTTGGATGGATTCACAGTTTATAATACTCAATGATCTATCACAGAAACAAAGAACTGAGTGCACGTTCTCACTCATAAACAGACGTGAACAATTTTAAGACTGGGATTGGCAGTAGTGGGAAACAGCCAGGAGGGGGCACACTCCATCAATAAGGGACACCTTATCTCAAGCCAGGTGAAGTAGGGACCAAAGTGAGGCCCAAATTTTACTTGTACAATGACCGTTTGTATTCCTAACTCCGAATTGTACCTTGCCTATTTAAAATAAAAATTAAAAAAAGAAATAAGCAAAATTAAAGCATATGATGACAATAGTTATAATAATATATTTGAAACAGACAGTAAAGAAGGCATTGACTAAATTATCTGTCATACCATGAAATACACTGTGAAAAATAAACAAAAATTATTATATTTTAATTAAAATTATTTTTAGAAACAGGGTCTTGCTCTGTTGCCCAGGCTGGAGTGAGTAGTGTGATTATAGCTCACTGCAGCCTCAAAATTCTGTGCTCAAGAGAGCTTCCCAAAGTACTTGGATTACAAGCATAAGCCACTGCACGTGGCCAAAAATTATTAATTTTATATTATTATATGCGTGTGTATAAATGCTAATATATTTTCATATCAAGTTGTTCATTGTTGATAAAGTTCTAAGACTAATATATGTAATATCAAAATTCTTACAAAATGAAATTAAAATGAAGCAATGCTCTGTGATTTTATGGATATATTAATGTTGCAGAAGCATAGAAATTGCCTGAAAGATACACTCTAAAATAATAATTGCTTCTTTTAATGAGATGAGAGGTCATGGTCAATGGTGAAATTTGCCTTATCTTGAATAAAAACCTTATTAAAGATAAGGACATATTTATTGCCTGCACAATTAAAAATTAATTTTAATAAAGAGGAAAAAGTAATTATTTGGAACTTGTATTTTATTGAATGTGGGCAAAAGGTGATTTTACTCTTTTGAATGTAAACCAACACATTCACCATCTATGAAATATATTTAGTTTAAAACCGAGCTTTCTGATGTCAAATATTCTCCATATCTGTAATGTGTTCTCTTGATTTAATAAAAAAACTAATTAATGTACAGCTTAAGAATGCAATCAAAAGAAAAACAATTAGTTGAATTGAAGAGGAAGGTCATTCAGAATAATGATACTTTAATGAAAGATATAGCAGGAGTATTCAGCCTTGATTATCAGAATGTTCATTTTTATCATTTCAATACATTTAGTCACTACATAATTAAAAAATGGCATCTTTGTATTCTACAAGCTTTATGAGAGTCAATATTCAGTTATGGAAAAATATTTTGCTTTCTAATTGTGGGGGAAAATGTCATATAATTGTTTCTATTTACGTTGTTGTTGTTGTTGTTCTGTTCTGTATTAAGGACACCTCCCATAAGAAATCGATATATGGCTTCAAGTGAAATCATCTACAGCCATCATCCCAGTAAAAGAGTGCAAATGGTGTACTTATTAGTGTGCATGGAAGATATTTGGCATACCTTGCACGTGCTTATGTTGGTATTTAGCCATGCTTCAGATACAGTGTTTAGTAGGTTTTTTGGTTTTGTTTTTTTTTTTAGTTGGAGTCTCACTGTATCACCCAGGCTGGAGTGCAGTGGCACGCTCGGCTCGTGGCCACCACAGCCTCGACCTGTTGGGCTCAGGTGATCCTTCTGCCTCAGCCTTCCAAGTAGCTGAAATTACAGGCAAATACCACTGTGCCTGGCTAATTTTTTGATTTATTGTAGAGATGAGGTCTCATCAAGTTGCCCAGGCTGGTCTCAAACTAGTGGGCTCAGACAATCCTCTCACCTCGGCTTCCCAAAGTGCTAGAATTATAGGCGTGAGCCACCGTGCCCAGTCTAGTAGGTTATCATTGTTAATTGTTGTTTTTCCAAGACTAAAAAATTGTGTTATTCAATTACTTCTATTCCATATACTTATTTAGACATTGTTATTTAAAATCCCTAAGATGGTATAGGCAATTTCAGGGAGAACCACAGTGAAGTACCTTGAGAGTATCATAGACATAGTGTGGAAAATGTTGCTTCTAATTTGACTATAACAGTATAGTAGTTCTCAAAGTGTTGTCCACAGATGCTTGTAAAATTCTAAGACTCATTCAAGTGGTCTCTGTGTTGAAATTATTTCCCAAAGAATGCTAAGACTTCTTTGTGATCTTTTTTACTGTACTGTATTTGGGCTGATGGTACAAAAGCAATGCAGGTAAAACTACCAGTGTCTTAGCATGACATATAATACTAATGCTGAACTAGCAGTAACAGTGTTTGTAGGAAGAAGCGGAGGAAGAGAAGAAGAACTCATCAGTTTTATTTAGGGATTTCTTTTATGTAGCAGGAAAAAGAAATTCAAAAAACAAAATCAAACAAGAAACTTCCACCTTTAGGAAGGCATATTTTTAATATATTGAGTGATGAAACGGAATGTATTCATAAGGCACTTCTGCTGCATACTAAAATAAAATTGTCTCTCAAGGAGAAAATACTTCTGTGATTGAACTGCAAACTAAAAAACCACTTTAAAAAAAATGGAACATCATTTTTATTTGAAAGAATGACTGACAGACAAACTATGTTTATTTGGATTTCTGTATTTGGTTATAGTGTTTTGAAAATAAACCAAGTGAACATATCACTTGTAAGAAAACAACAGACAGTACTTATTGTCAATGATACAATTTAAGCTTTCAAGTTAAAAAAAACCTACAATTTTGCAAGACTTGTGTTTGCCACAACGTGCTTGAGAGCTTTCAAAACTTGAAGTATTTGCTGCTCAAATCAGTAAAGAGAATGAGAATTTTGAATTTAAACAAAAATTATTTAATGCAATGTCAACATTTGGCAGACTTGTATAGCTCAGTGAATAAATATTTTCCCAATGACCAAGAACCTGATGATACAAAACCATGTATAGGTAAAAGATCCATTAAAAATGCAAGACATCAGGCAGGTATGGTAGCTTACAACCTATAATACCAGCACTTTGAGAGGCTAAGACAAGAGGATCACTTGAGCCTAGATGTTCGAGTCCAGCCTGAGCAACACAGTGAGACCTTGTCTCTCCAAAAAAAAAAAAAAAAAACTGTCTTGCGTGGTGGCACACATTTGTAGTCCCAATGACACGGGAGGCTGAGGTTACTAGACAGCCTTAGCCAGGAGGTCGAGGCTGTGGTGAACTGTGATTGTACCACTGCACTTCAACCTGGGCCACCCAGTTCAAAAAACAAATGCAAGACTATAATATATATTATATATAATAATATTATTATAGTCTGAAAAGTTTGTTGACATGTTTTAGGATTTCACAGCACAACTAATTTTTAATAAAATATTGCTTGTTGAATGTTTGTATATTGTAAAAATAAAATATCCATAATTATCCGATAAAGTTATTACAATCCTCCTACGTTTTCCAGCTACACATTTGTATGAGTCTGGATTGTCTTTATGCACTGCAAGCCAAATAAGATATTGTAACAGGTGCAAATGCAGATATGAGACTCCAGTCTCATGTATTAACTCATACGATAATGAGATTTGAGACAGAGTTTTGATCCTGACCATCATTTTCTAACGGCTACTTGTAAATACCAAGTTCAGGATCAGTTGCTTAGCTATCAGTGCAGCCTGAAGATTCAAAGCCTCTATTTTCTCAGGCCAAAAATGCCAAGCATGAAATGCATGCATTTTTGTGGGACTACTTCTATGGGTCCCACAACAATTCCCTCTATTCCTGTCGCTAAGAAACTAATTTTATTATAGAAACAGGTATTATTGTAGTGAAGACTCTATATTTCAATGCTTCATACATATTGATCAGTACTCTGATTTTTTTTTAAATGGTGAAGAAGCAGAGATTGATAAGGGATGCTCTTTTAAACCAGGGGGACAGAGAAGTTCCCTGGAGAGGTAACAAGTGAATGA
This sequence comes from Tarsius wallacei, assembly GCA_963574415.1. Taxonomy (NCBI): domain Eukaryota; kingdom Metazoa; phylum Chordata; class Mammalia; order Primates; family Tarsiidae; genus Tarsius; species Tarsius wallacei. The sequence continues at coordinate 28,857 of CAUYQG010187697.1, forward strand.
ACAAACTATGAAGATACCAGGAAAAGAGCTTATCCTGAAGGGGAAGGCAAGTACATGTTTGTAATGTTTGATGAAGAGCAATAAGGCTCCATTTCCTAGACCACAGTTAATTAAAAAGAAAATGTTAAGAGGTAGGATTGGAGAAGTTATCAGGTTGGAGATCATGAAGTACCTATGGGCATCAAGAAAAATGCATGTAGAAGTTAAGGTGGAAGCCAACTTCCCTTGGTTCAATCCTAGCTCTACCATTGATTAGTTAATGCCTGCTTAAAACTGTGTATGACACCTGGTAAATTATTGTTATTAATAGTATTAAATGTATTGAGGATTATTAGCTATTAATTGATGTGATCTAGCACTATTAAAAAGTGTTAAATGGGAGAGTGTCATTATCTGATTCAAATTTTTAAAAAATCACTTGGCTCCAATGGAGAAAAATGATGGTGCATTGAAGGTAATAGAGGAAGTTGAGAGAACACATAATGGGCTATTGGAATAGTCCATGTGAACAATGATAACGATCTGATGACAGCAGTAAAAAAGACAGTGGTTAGATTCAGAAAATACATTTAAAGATACAGCCTACAGTTTAAAAAAGCCCAATTTCACATCTACTTTTATGAGTTTATTCATTTGTTTTTGGCTTTTTCTATTTTCTTTGGCTTGCTGAATTCCATCTGTAGTTGATTGGTCTAGCATTTTATTTGAATAGTTGACTTGAAATGCGATATTTACTTTTCAAAAGGTATTACATCTAAAAGTAAAATACTTTATTAATTATTTTTAACTTTTATAATTTCGAAACTTTTGTTTCAAAATATTTAGTTAGCTAGGCATGGTGGTGTGTACCTGTAGTTCCAGTTACTAATGTTGCTGAGGCAGAAGGATTGCTTGAGTCCAGGAGTTTGAAGCTGCAGTGAGCTATAATTAGTGCCATTGCATTCCAGTCGGGGTAAATGAACAAGACCTTGTTTCAAAAAATATATATGCCAGGCGCTGTGGCTCAAGCTTGTAATTCCAGCACTTTGGGAGGCCAAGGCAAGAGAATTGCCTAAGCCCAGGGGATCGAGATCAACCTGGGCAACTTGGTGAGACTTTGTCTCAACAATAAAAAAAAATAGCTGGAAGCAGTAGCACGTGACTGCGGTTCCAGCTACTTGGAAGGCTGAGGTGGAAGGACTGCCTGAACCCAGCAGGTTGAGCTTGTGGTGACCAAGAGCATGCCACTGCACTCAAGCCTGGGTGACAGACAACTTCCTCTCTTACCTTCAATGCACCATCATTTCTCTCCATGGGAGTCAAGTGATTTTTAAAAAATTTGAATCAGATAATGACACTCTCCCATTTAACACTTTTATTTTTATTTTTGTTTTTATTTTTATTTTTTTTTTGAGTTGGAGTCTCACTCTGTCACTCAGACTGGAGTGCAGTGGCCGCTCCCAGCCACCGCAGCCTCGACTTGCTGGGCTCCGGCGATCCTTCCACCTCAGCCTTCCAAGTAGCTGGAACTACAGGCGCGCGCTACCATGCCCTGCTAATTTTTTGATTTATTGTAGAGATGAGGTCTCGCTTGCCCAGGAGGGTCTCGAACCCGCGGGCTCCGGCAATCCACTCACCTCAGCCTCCCAAAGGCGTGGGATTACAGGCTGAGCCACCGAGCCCGGCTCCATTTAATACTTTTTAATAGTGCTAGCTCACATCCATTAATAGCTAATAATCC
>CAUYQG010187701.1:0-30849 GCA_963574415.1 Tarsius wallacei
GGGAGCCCGCCGGTCTCCTGTTGCACAAAGGAGCTTCCGAGTGACTATGCGCAGTGCTACTGAGCCAACAGGTCGGATCGCTTCCCAGGAGGCGCTCCCCAAGACACCTGGAGGGGGGGGGGGGAGCCGATCAAGGAGCGGCCAGCCGACCGGGGCGGCTCTGCTCCCTGGAAGGGACAGGTGGTGGCCTCAGCAGTTACCGCCGACTCCACGGCATCCAGCCCGCGCGATGCGGTCACATTGTAATTCCCCGCGCCGGGCTGAGGAGCGCTGCGCCGCGGACCAAGCGGCCCCCGCGAGCTGCCTCTTCCGGGGGGCAGAGGTGGAGAATAGGGAGAGGGGGGCTTAAAGGGCCAGAGGGGGAGAGGCTCGGGGGCGCGTCGCCGGCGCCCGCGTCGCCCTGGCCGCGGTTCCCCGCGCCGGCCGGCCGGCCGGTCCGCGCGCGCTCCGCAGCCGTTCCCGGCCCCGCGCGTCCCTTCCGCTGCCGGCCTCGCATCGGCGGCTGCAGGCTCTGCGTCGCCGGCCGGGCTGCCAGCGCGCGTCCTCCGGGCAGGCTGGGGCCCCCCCGGGCCAGGCAGGCTGGTGGCGGCGCGCGGTCGAGACCAGCGGCGGTGCGGCAAGGCGCCTCGGGCGGCAGGAGGGCGGCTTCCGCGAGGGCAGCTGGAGGTAAGAGCTGCCTGCAGGCTGCGGGTGTGCGCTTCCTCCTCGCCACTTCATCACCCCTCGCAGCGGAGAGGCAGAGTGCGGGTGCTGCGGGGCCAGGGGGCCGAGGGGGACGGGGCCGCGGGCCAGGATGGTCGCCCTGACGGCGTCGCTGGCACCAACAGGCCCCCGCCGTTCGCCCCCTGCCTCCTTGCCTCCGCCTCCGCCCTTGGGCCCCTCGGCGGCCGCCGGGAAGGAGAGGATGGAGAGAGAGCCGGGAAGGATGGGGAGAGGCGGAGAGCGTCAGGGCTCGGAAAGCCCGGAGCCGGTGCCCGACTGCGGGCGCCCGAACTCCCCAAGAGTTTGCCGGGCCGCGGCCCCAGGATGGTCCCGCGTGCCCAGGTGGCCGGGGCGCCCAGGGGGGCGCACGCAAGCCTCGGCGTAACCGAGGCTCTGCGGGAACTTTTGGGAAGCTCTGCCAGGTCTCGGGCGAGGGGGCCTGGCTCTTTCTGAGCTAAACGAGTGGGGGGAGGGAGGAAGAGGCTCTCCCCGTCCCTGCCACTTTCCTTCTCCCCTCCTCGCCTTTCCCAGCTTCCTCTTTTGCTTCCTTCCCTTTCCCACGGATCACCTTCCTTGCACCACACTGCGAACGCAAACGGAACCCACTAGCCAACAGCTTTAGAGCAAATGTAAGGAGGGACGCACAGAGGAGCAGCTCTTAGTTACAGTATGGTTCATACCATGTAGGTAATATATCTCACATGCACACGCGTGCCTGGGATAATTTTTGAGCTAGACTTTGAGGCGCTCCTAAAATGACATAGTACTTACGTTAGCTTTACACTGACATGCACATAGTAATAATACTAAACAGAAATGATAAATCTGCATTCCACGTCTTAGATCTGTGTGATCTATACCTATTCTTCGAATCATACGCATCTTTTAAATTCAAAGGTTTCCAGCGACTTGAAAGCTGTGGGCTATGTTGTAAGAATCAACGGATAAAAAACAAATAATGAAAATTAAAAATAATAAAATACAGATGCTGGTTTTCTTCCCCCCAGTGTATCTTACACTGTTCCCCCTTTCCTTTCGCTAAAGCTGATGGTTATGCCAATAATTTTTACAATGTGTAGGGAGGAGTCTGGAATTTATCTGTATATTATCTGTATATGAATTGACAAGAAGGTGGATAAGGCTAGTGATTTTATTTCCGGTCAAAGAAAGTCCAGCTGCTCTTCTTTGTCAGGGTACCTCATTTATTTTCTGACATCCAGAGACAGAAAGCCCCTTAATGTCAATAGGTATAGCATTGGACTACTCAACTCTTCAAACTGATACTTGTAGGACTTTGCTAGTAACATATTTGCTAGTTAGGTTAGGCTGTTTCTATTTCAGTGAGACTGTTTCTATTCTTTTTCATTTTTCAAACAGCAGAATGCAAATTTGTTAATTTACAGAAATAAGACTGTTAAATGGACTGGAATGGTTGAGATTGCATGATTGATGCACTAAGATTGTTTATCTCTATATCTATCATCTTTCTATATTTCTTATTACAGTCATGAGCTAAACAATTCTGTAATATGTCTACTTGTATTTTTCTCAGGTGATTTGTCTTCCAGTTTATTTGTGCTTGACATTTTTTGCAAAGATGAATTATCTTAAATTTCTCTAGAGGGTACTCAGTTGGACATGCTTGCTTGCTTTTAAAATAGGGTTGGTTTTGATTTGAGGAATAAGAAATCAATCACACATGGTTTTTTGATATTGGAGTCCTTTGCCTGTGTAGAGGTGGGTATTTAATAGTAATAGGCACTGTGTATGTGCAAATAAGGATAAAGATACTAGACACAGAAATGATGATCTCATTTTGGTGTACAAATGGAACACCTAAAATTGTAAAGAAATAAAAGGTTGTTGCTCTTAATGTCTTATTTGACTTGCTTTGGTTAGGAGCAAGAGGTACAAGAAGAGGTCTTGAGCTAGAAAGACTTGGGAGCTAGTAATTTGGATTTATCTTTTATTATTACAGCACAAAACTTCACCCATTCCTCTTTCCAAGAAAATTCATGTTTTGAAGAAGGTCTGGGGTGATGACCACAAGACACATGGGTTCCTTTGAGCACTGGTGATTTTAGCCACCTTGTGGTAACAATGGTGGATGCTGTGAAGTGCCAAATCCTTCTTCAAGGAAGGATTTGTTATTGTAGCTTCTGTGAGTGTTGTCAGCAGATGACATTCAATGATTAGTCCCTTCAGGAATGCCTGAGCTGTAGAAAGCCCCCTTGTCCAAGGTCACACCCCTTTCCAGGACAGTTCACATCCAATAGCTGATCCGTGTGGGAGAATAAATATCAGGCTGTTACAGCACAACTCCGGAAAACTCTGAATGATCATTCTATTTCTGGAGCTCCCTGTGGGCTCAAATCGCACTCCTACTTCTTTCTTTGCCCATTTCTGCTTCCTTCCCCATCCAAGGGAGTCCTTAATAAAATCGCACTTTGAACTTCATTTCAGAGTTGACTTGCCGAGGAAGCCAACCCGTGACAACGCATCTCTCCACACACACTCATTTTTACCAGTTTTGATCCATTGGTCTTTTGAAATGTGGTGGCACTTCTCATCAGAGGGCATTTCTTTGTCCCTGTTCTTTCTCTGTCTCTCCGTGTTTTATCCAGACTTAGTAGGGTTTCTGTTGTTTCTTTTCTGCCTTTTGGTTTGAATGTTGTATGTCTCATTTCTATTTTTTAGTGGTTATTTTTATGTTTTTAACATTCATGTTTTGCTTTAACAGATGAAATCAGTCACCATACGTACTCTTCTCTTGACCAATATAAGGACCTTATACTGTCATGACTCTGGTCCCCCCCCCCCCATATTACATAATGATGTATTGATATAGTTCTACCACTTTTTTTTACACTCACTAGGTTATTTTTAATAGAATTAGTATTTTCTTTTGTTTAATTGTTTTTATAGTCAGTGCCTAAAGTTACCCACATTTTCTCTGCTCACTGTTGCATCCCTCTCCTTCCTTTGGGATTCAATTTTTTTAGATTAGAAACTAAAGTTTATTTAGAAAGCAGATCAGAGAAAAGAGTGGATTCACTTCTCAAGGGAGAGAAGGGGCCAGACATTTGAAGGACATGGCCAAGCTTCAAATTCTTTCTCATGGAAGTATAATTGCTTCTTAATTTATGATGGGATTACATCCTGATAAACTCATGATAAATTGAAAATATAGTTACAATGCATATTGCTTTTAACACCATTGTGAAGTTGAACAATGAGGGGTCTGTAGTTCTTTGGTAAGCATGTACAAAATGATAAAAATCTCTTAGTCTTTTGTTGTTGTTGTTCAAAACTGTGTTTCATCCGAACACTTAAATAAGAGATTATTTGAAAGCATAATTCTAAATTGACAACTTTTCCCCCATCACTTTGAAGATACTGTCTTATAACCTCTATTGTTGACGACCAAAGGTTGATTGCTTTTAAGGTTACTTCTTGTCTTTGGTGTTCTGTAGAAACTTTACTATGGGATGCCCAGGTATGGGTTTGTTTTTATTGTTCCTTCTCAAGATTTCTTGTACTTCTGCAATCAGATGACTCCCATGTTTTTTGAATAAAAATGTATAGCACTTTCTCATCATATATTGTCTCTGTCTTGCCCTGTCTCCATTCTATTTTTTCCTCTGGAATTCTTATTAGCAATATATATGTTGGACCTTCTTGTTTCATCTCTCATGAATATAACCCCTGTATTACATTTCAATTAAAATATTTTTAAAAGGCATTTAACTAGCTATGCAGAACCACTATCTGGCTAATTCTTTGTTGGTGCGTTATTGTTTAAATTGTCCTTTGAGCTATGATTATTTTTTTCATTTCTCAAAGTGCTGTTTGATGCCTTTTTGTGTCTGACTATTTTTTTCTCTTAGATTTTTAATCTTTCTATTATTGATTCTGTTCTTACTTTGCCTCTTCAATCACTGTAACTGTACTTATTTTACAGTCTCTTTCAGATTTTTCTTTTCCTTGAGATTCTTCTGGGGGTTACTCATGCCAATGGTTGAGTCTACTGGTTCTTTCAGCCCTATATATCCACTATAAATTGTGTCATTTTTTTCCCACGTGATTTGTTATTTGGATTATGAACTCACCTTCAACCAGTTTTCTGTTTTTGATTTTTCTCTTTGATTAGTAGTCAGAATTTCCTAGATTTTGATAGTTTCCTTATGAAAGGATGCTGTGTTTGTTTCTGTAGAACAGACTAGAAGTTTCTCTGGCTTAGGATTTTACATTAATTTCTTGACTTGAGATTCTTGTAGCGTGCAGGTAACATAAATTCAAACTCTGTGTATATGTTTAGACATTTAATTCAAATAATACTTTTTTTCCCTCTATCTGTAGCTCCAGCAAGAGGCAAGCTGTCTTGTTTCTTCCCAGGCCAGGCATCTATCCTTTTTACACTAAGGGGCCAACTCTTCTGAAGGTCTCCTTTACGCAGCTGTCTTACCTCCAGCTCCCTCCTTTTTCTGGGTCCAAAGCCATGTAACCTTTCTCCAAACACATATGAAATCCCCAGCTGCTTGGCAATAATTCCTATGTCTAAGTTCTGTATCACCTGGGGTTGCTATGGTACCAACGTATGTGCCTATTATTCTGGCATTGGTTTTGTTTTTGTTCTAATACTGGAAGATAAACTTTTCTTCCCCCCTTCAACTTCACTATTGAATATATTTCACATTTTCTGGTCTTGCTTTATCCAATTGTCTATGTGTCTGTAGCAGAAAGGAGTTTGGTCTACATTAATTTAGTCTGTCACTGTGGTGAAATAAGATGTCTGTCTGTGACTATGTCCCCTCTGAGAATCGGCTGTTTTCATTTATTTGCTTATTCCTCCCCCAGTATTTTCACATTGCTTTTGAAAATTGGATTATCCTAGCCCTCTTGTCTTTTGTTTTGTTTTGTTTTGGTGACATTAACATTTTTGTCAAGTCCAGGACAATTGTCTTACAGAATATCTTCTGGTCTGGATTTACTAATTGTTTACCCACTTGATTAGGTTTAGGTTAAACATTTTGAGCAAGGAAACTCGTACTTTGATGATGTGTACCCTCTATTGCATCACAATAGAGAGTCTGTTTGTCCTGTTTTTGGTGACACAGTGAGATCTGGAAAGTGGTAAAAGTGTTAGGCTTTATATATGGAACCAAATTTCTCCTTTTCTTTCACTTTGAACTTAAGAAATGCACTGTGAGGTGATACTTTTGAGACTATGTGGGAAAAAAAATCTGCTTCTCCATAACTGTCACCCAATTTTTTAAAATTAAACTTTTTTATTTTGAGACAATTATAGATTCACCTACAATTGTAAGAAATAATATAAAGAGATTCTGTGTATCTTTCACTAGTAGTCCCCAATAATAACATCTTAACTGTAATACACTATAACTGGGAAATTGACAAAAATGTACAAATTTTTACTCAGATTTCATCGGTATTACATGTACTCATGTGTGTGTGTGTGTGTGTGTATGTGTTTAGTTCCGTGCAGTTTCATCCCTGGCATAGGTTCATATATCCACCGCCGCAGTCACGATACAGAACTGGTCTATCACCACGAGGGTCCCTGTGTTTCCCTTTTAATGACTAGATCCACCTCCCTCTCATGCTCTGGCCTCTTTTTTAACCCAACAACCAGTAATCTGTTTTTCATCTGTGAAATTTTACCATTTCAAAAATGTTGCATACATGGAATGCATAGACTATATAACTTTTAGAATTTTTTACCCCGCTTACCATATTTTCTCTTTGTTATTCAAGACATTGCATGAATCAAGAGATTGTTTCTTTTCATTGCTAAGTGGAATTCCATGATATGAATTTACCATAGCTTGTTTAACCATTTATTTGTTGAAGGACATTTGGGTTGGTTCCAGTTCTGACTATTATGATTAAAATTGCATGTTTAGTTTTGTAAGAAATTGCCAAACTTTTTCCTAGTGGCTGTAACATTTTGCATTCTATTAGTCTTTTACATTTCACAGCATTAATATGAGTGACTGGTTTATTTCCTCTGTTTCTTCTCCCTTTGCTTTATTGGAACATTTTGTAGGAGTTCATTTTTATTTGTCTGTTGTGTTTTGAATGTATCACTTTGTATAGTTTTCTCAATGGTTGCTGTAGTTATTTCTATGTGTACTTTGTGTGTGGGGTGGGGTGTGCGTGTGTGTGTGTGACTTATCACAGTCTACTGTACTGGTAGCAACATTCTCTACTCTGAGTGCCGTGTGAAAACTATTTCCACTTATGTCTTCTTACTCACTCTTCTTTTAAAATGTTGTTGTCTTGGATATAAGACTGTTGTTTTTTGTTTCGGCCATCAAATATAATACAGAAAAGTTGACAACTGTTTTCTTTCAGCATTTGAAACATGTTATGTCCCTTCCTTCAAGATTCGGTGGTTTCTTATGATAAATTTGTGGTCATTTGAGTTGATGCTTCCTGATAGGCAATGTGCCTTTTCTCTCTGGATAGTTTCAAGAAATTTTTTTGTATCTTCTGTTTTCAGAAGTTTGGATATGTTGTGTTTTGGCATGGATTACCTTTGGTTCATTCTAGTTGGGATTTGTTCAGCTTCTTAAATCTGTGGGTTTGTCTTTTACCAATTTGGGAGGTTTTCTGGCATTGTTTTTTCAATAACTTTTTTCCCCTACTCTCTTTCACTTTCTTCTGTGACTCCAATGATATGAAAGTTGGATCTTTTGTTATGTCCCATAGGATCCTGAGGCTTGGTTCATCATTTTTTTTTTTTTTTTCTGTTCTATTTTCTTTCTGTTATTCAGATTGAAAGCATTCTATTGATGTATTCTCAAGTTCACTGATTCTATCCTCTGTCATTCCACTATTGAGACCATCTACTGGGTGTTTTATTTTAGTTACTGTATTTTTCAGTTTTATCATTTCTATTTTGTTGTTTTTATAGCTTATACTTCTTTGCTGAGATTTTCTATTTTTTCATTTGCCTCTCATTAATTTATATTTGTGGTTGAAGTATTTGTATTATGAATGCTTTACAAACTTTGTCGGATAATTCCAACATCTGATTCACTTAAATGTTGGTGTCACTTGATTGTCTTTTTTCAAGCAAGCTGTGGTCATGTCCTGAGCAGTTTGGTTATTATGGTGGGAGGATTAGGTCCTATGTAAACTTTGTGTTTTAGAAGAGTCATCTTGTTTAGGTTTAGCACACAGGTTCTAGCCTACTTTTGTGAACAGTGATTTCAATGACAACTTCATTTCTGGTGGCTTTGTGGTACTAATTTAGCCTACCTGGCTTTTCTGGTGCTCCCGTGGCTCCCAATAAACCCGGTTGTTGCCACCTGAAGGGGGGAAGAAACCTCCCCAGGCCAGGGCCTTTGGTGCTTCTAGTGGAGGGAAGTGCCTCTAAGTGCTTTTTGGCCTGCGAGGATAAAGAGCGCTCTTGGGTTGGGAGCTAGTTGTGGAAAGATTCCCCTTGCTGGTGCTTTAAGGCCACCTGGTACTGTCAACTGGAGGAAGGAGCCGGTTTGGGTCACCTTCCATTGCCAGGTTGGGGGTCAGGACACTCTGGACTGTTGAGTACAGAGTTGGAAGATACTCTAGTTCCAAGGTCAGAGTCCGTCTCCCTTTTTCTGCTCTTCTGAGTCCTCCTTGGGTCACCTCTTGCATTATTTTCAGGGTTTATAGTTATACTTAGAGGGGAGAGGCAGGGAGAGACGACTATATATCATCTTGTCAAGCAAATATATTCTTTCTGAAAACACTCCTGTTTAACTCCTCAGCTGCGTTATCCATGAGTATTGTTGAAGATACTGCTTTGACTGTTTCCCTGAAATATGTATTTGTTGTACAGACATAGCACAAACGTCAGTTTAAAAATCTTATTTAAATTAAGTTACTAATATTATTGCAATTAGACAATTAAATGTTGAATCACACCCTATCAGTAGAATCGAACACCAAAATCTATGTATGTGATGTTTATTTTATGGAAATATTTTTTTCAAGTTTGTTTAAAGCATTTGAAAAATATTAGCACTTTAAATCTGTTTCTATCTCTGTGGGAAATGCTAAAAAGTCTTTTACCAGATGAACACTTTAAGCTTTAGAGAAAATAAATGACATTATTGCACAAGCAACTTGCTGATCTTTGGAGTGGATTAAGGAGCAGCTCCCAGGATTCTCATCTTTGGTTCTCCTGGTGTGTACCACAGTGCTGAATTATGGCATTTTCAGAACTGAAAGTCATCTTGGAGACCACCTATTTTAACCTTACTGTTTTCTATTTAAGAAAACTGAGACCTTGAAAAGCCATGAGAGAAATTAAGTTCTTTCAATTCATTGATGACTGGGCTTATTTATTCTGAGTTTTTGGTGTTTCCTAATTGTATGTTTTCTTTAAGAAGTCACAATTACCCTTTTCTGAGAAGACATTAAAATTTTATTCTGAGGAATTATTTCTCAGTACAACATTTAAAGAGAAAAAAATACTTTAATAGGTTGGGATAACATGATGGCCCTTAAAAAAATAGTCTTGTTTTAAAATCAGATAAATAAGGAGACCGATTATCCAGAAAAATAGAACATGCATTCAAAAATTTGCAACCAATATTAAGCATTTATAGACTCCTAGGGAAGACCTCTTGATACTGTTTTATGTTATACTCATGTGTTAACTGTGAATTGTCTTTGCTGGGGAGAATGAATTAGGGATAATGACTCATTTTATCATCCACGGCCCCCTTAGTGGATAGTGGCACTCGTCCTGGTCATAAAGCATTGGTATGCTGTAGGATTTGTTTTCCTGCAGGTTTTAGAATGCCAGTAGGTGAGAAGGATGTAGCAGAATCAGCAGGTGTTCAAACAGACTGATTGTGTGAATTACAAACAGGCAACTCAACCCACAGTGCTTGCTCTCCCCTCTCTCACATGTGTGTGCGTGCATGCGTGTGCGCGCTTGTGCACACACACACACACACACACCTACCTTAAGGCTACTTGGAAAGATATTCCCCATCTGCTTCTGTCTGCTCTCATTCTCTTACTGTTTGAGGAAACTGTTCCACTTTGTGATTATTCTCCCTTTCTCTGGTAAGGCTTCCATGGCCATCATTTAAAATTTTCACCTGTATCAAATGTTAGGGGCTGAAAAAAGAAAACTTACAGTGGCATGTACCCTATTTACTAGGGGAGTTTTTAAGGGTTAAAACAAAACCACATTCATATTTTTCTGATATCATGGATCAAAATAATTAAAGCTATAGAGTGATAGTGACTCTGAATTCAGAGATCAGGAAGCAAAGCCAGTAAGGAAATTACTTTAAAGGAGGTTGCCTATATATACTTAAAGGATGCTCCTATATACTTCTCCATGACTAGTAAAACTCCCTGGATGAGAAAAACGATTAAATTATCTGTGGTACCATGATGGAAACCAGAGTGGAAAAACTCAATGCAGAAAAACAGGGAGGTTGCACAAAAAGAAATAGTAGAATGAGGTAGTTTTTCCCTAGTGCTTTATCCTAGAAAGCACTTTCTAGAACTTTTGTTTTCAGGGTTACTCTTTGGTAACTGAATAATTGATGACTGGGAATTGGAAGTTCTGAGTTCCAGTGCTGCTATGCAATTAATTGGGTCAGTGGCATCCTCTATATAAGCCTCAGGGTAAAAAATAAGACTTTGGGTTATGATAATCTCTAAGGTTCTTTCCAGCCTTATCACTTGGTGAGACTTCAGACTAGTGGGTATTATTTGACAAAACAGTAAGGAAATTTTGTGATAAGCCCATGTAATTAAGTATTAATCATAAGAAAGCTCTCCAGGAAATTAATATTTGAATTTGAAATTAGTGTAATATCTTGGAGATCAGAAATATGCAATAGTAAAGAGGTGATGGATGGGTTAAGACTACCAACTATATAGTACAGCACCTAGAACAATTTGGGAAACAAAAACTTTGCTGACAATGATCATGGCAATGGCAATGATGCTAATGAGGATGACACTAGATTTTTTTTTTTTTTGAGTCGGAGTCTCACTCCGTTGCCCAGACTGGAGTGCAGTGGCCACTCCCGGCCACTGCAGCCTCGACCTGCTGGGCTCTGGCGATCCTTCCACCTCAGCCTTCCAAGTAGCTGGAACTACAGGCGTGTGCTACCATGCCCAGCTAATTTTTTGATTTATTGTAGAGATGAGGTCTCGCCAAGTTGCCCAGGCGGGTCTCGAGCCCGCAGGCTGAGGCAATCCACTCACCTCAGCCTCCCAAGGCACAGGATTACAAGCTGAGCCACCAAGCCGGCTGACACTAGATTTAATCGGTCTGAGGTGTGTTAGATACTGTAGGTCGGCTCAATATCAATTTACCCCCTTTCTCTTTCATCTTCCTCTGCCATAGAAGTTGGAAAGCAAAACATTCATTTTTCAGCCTCCCTTGAATCTAGGAATGGCCCATATGACTAAGATTAAAAGAAGATTTCCGAGGCGCACTTTCTTCTAGAACAAAATGACAAAGCTTCTAAAAAGAGGGCCCTTGCCCCGATTCTTGCCCTTTCTTTCTCCATAAAGCATGGGTGGTGCTTTGGGGTGAGCAGCCATCTTGCAAGCATGAGGAATAAATCTATGGGCTTAGGATGATGAAGCAGAAAAACAGATGTAGCTTAGATCCTTAGAGACATTTTCAAGAAGATGTATCCGTCTTGCACTGCCTGCCTGCAGACTTACTGTTCCATAGAGAAAAAAAAAAAAACACTCTTTGTTTCTTCCACTGTTTGTTAGGTTTTCTGTTATTCCTAGCCAAAGACATTCCCAACTGAATACATAAAATGTAATTGTTGGATAAAAGGAGGGACAAAATTTGTGTCTACAGATCTTTGTAATTACTACCTTAGGCTGCAAAATTTAGGCTCATTTGTACAAATATTATTGTTCTGAAGAGCTTGGGTATGAACATTTTGGATAATTTGGAAAATATTAAATGTTATTGTTTATTGCATGAAGAATAGTATGAGATTGCAGGAGTCCTTACTTTGTATTGCTTAGAGAATATTTCAGATTTTGTTCAATGGGTGAAATTTATATGAGGAAAACTCTATTTCTGTGAGTCACACCTCCTACTTAGCAGTAATCTTTGGTAAGATGGGGATACCGCTGGAGAATACCAATGAGTCTTGAAAAATATGTTTTTCCCATTTGGCTTATAGGCAAAACGTAGAGGAGAGTGGGTTGCCCTCTTTACCATTTAATGTAAGTTTGTTTTCAGCGAATTCTTTCTGATTTCACACTTTTACACACAACTGAGAAATACTTTACATGGAGGAGTTTAAAGGTTAAAGAAGGATGGCCATTTGCAGTAAGTGGATATAAAGATGGAACATATATTTTTGTGTGCGTCACAGCATCTACACACTCACCATTTGTACTTACCTAAGTGTGGGGGTCTTAATTTTTGCCTTAAGCTGTATAATGAGAATAAAAGAAGGATTTGATTGGGATACATTGGTAATGTTTTATCAGTTAAGATTACATTCATTTGGGAATCACCAAACATTTAGCATACAATGCTAAGGAGTTTATTTTTTAAGATGTCTGAAGAGCGATGGCCCAAGACTGAGGGAAGATGATCCTTAATAACCAGAGTTATCCAGGATATGGGCTCCTTCTGGCTTTTTGCTTCACTATCATTAGTGTAGTCTTTCTTTCTCCTGGTGACAAGATGGTGAACCTTCCAGGTATGGCATCTGTACCACAGGAAGGAAAAAGGAACCAGGCACAAGTCATATTGCAGCTGTGTCAGTCATTCTTAATAACAAAAAATAATAGTTTTCTGGGAAGATGCATCTGGTAGATTTCTACTAATGTTTCATTGATCAGAACTATGCCAACGGCCACCCCTAAGTGCAGGGAACTCTGATAAATAGAGGTGTGTGTGTGTGTGTGTGTGTGTGTGTGTGTGTGTTTGGCCTGGGAAAATTGTTGCCTCCCAAACTGTTGGAAATCTGTTATACAGTCAAGAGGGGGAGAATGTGTACAGGGTAGGCAACCACCATTGTTATTGCATATGAAGAAAACTCAGTTTTTAAAATGATATTTGTAGCGCTGTCTCATAAATTTATAATCTGGACATTTCTTAAAAATGACAGTTTAAAATAGTCACTGTTTTTGCATTAAAGTCCTAAAAGGCACAATCATTTAAAGTTTTTTAAAATCAATTTTCATTTTGTGTCAAGGTAGCTAACTGATATATAAAACTGAAAGTATATCTTGGTAGTCATTGTTGTTAAACTAATTATGGGCAAAAGAGTCAAATTTCTTTCTATCATTAATTATGATACATTTAAGTGTAAAATTCTGAGAAATCAGACCATGACAGTATTGCATACTATTTATTTATAAAAATGCTGTGCTTTTAAAAAATACACCTATATATTTTGGGCTATTTTGTGGTCCTCAAATTTTTAATGACATGTGTGAATATTATCCAAGAGAAGATATTTATTTTAAAAAGAATAAAACTGGCTGAATGCCAGCATTTCTATTTTGCTCTACTAATTCAGACTATTGACAAAAATATCCTTTGTAATTGAGGGTTTATTCTCCAATTGATGTAGGCACTCCTCTTAGAAGCTGTTTATCCACATCAAGAAGGATAATGGGTCTTTTCTAGTTAAAATTTTTTCCATTAAAATAGGGTGAGGCAACTGTTCTCACCACATTTCAGAGAGATCTTACAAAGGTAAATGAAATAATGGATGTGAAGTGCATTATTCTGCTTTGAAAGGTGTTATATAAATTCTATAAATAGTATTATTAATATGTAAACAAGATGATGGATGATCATTTCCAAAAGTGAGTATCATAACCAGGAATTTTGAATGTGGTCCTCAATGTCAGTTTTTCAAAGGAGAGCAATATAACAACACATTAAATTAGTTCTTGAATTAAAATATTGAAGGTAAACCTCATTGTGATGGGAAGAGAATGTATAGAAAGAGTTTCAAAGAGAGGTGATTTATTGAATAATACAACATAGTAATAGATTACTCCTGGATATCAGAAGTCCTTTGGATCTCATAAGTGGTTAGTCAAATTGGAAAACTGATTAAAATGTACAATTCTAGTGCTAGAAATCAAAACATACCTAGAACAGAACTTCCAATGGCCATATCTTGAAAATAATGAAGTTCTGTTTGACTCATAACAATTTCAGTAAAGGCTTTTGTCATCCTTTTGCCCACAAGTTTTTATTTCTTGAAAAACAATTTGAGATAGGCAGTTGCTCCTTATTTCTGAGCTAAGTGTCATGCTTTCTGTGTTTTGAAAATCAAGGAAAATGAATTGCCTGATATGGTGATAATGCTTGACTTTGAGCCAGGGAGCAAGGTTCCTGTCAGTTTTGCCACTAATTTACTTGTGTAACTAGGAAATTTATTCACTAGTTTTGTATAAACAAGCATCTTTTAAACTACATGCTTTTCCTCTGTAGGTTTTCTAGGCTTAAGGTATTTGTTCAGTCAAGGTCACATGGAAAGTCCTTCCTTTGTGGGAAAAATACTGGGCCTCCTTCACATCAAACTTAAGGTGAAGAGTGTTGAGTCATAAAATTGTCGGTGAGAAGTAGCATAGATATAGACACAAGGAAGAACATTTTTCTCTGTGCCTTATTCTCTTACTTGATTTGTTGATGATACATGCTTAGGTCTGGGTTTACAGGTAGTGTATGCTAAAGAGACAGTAGCTAATATGGTACAGAGATGGTCAGTTAAGGGCCCATGAAAGCATGTCATACTTTGTAAGTCAGATTGTCCAGATTATTTCAGCTCTTTTTTGCAATACCCTAAACCTTTAGAAAGTCTTGTTTAATTGTCTTGGCTGCTTTATGAAAATTAAGAGGAATGTCAAATTTGGGTAAGTGCTTTGGATGGAAAGACGACCCCCTTGGCCAAAACCACTGTGGAAGTAGCAGTAATAATTTAAGACTAGGGAATTCTAAAGAGAATAGTTGAGAGAGATTAAGGGGGAATTGGCGAGTTGTGGCTGCCAAATGCCACTAGAAGTCCAGCTGTCATTTTCCAAATGGAAAATTTTCTTCCACTGTGCACAACAGAAATATGTTTCTTGGTCATGTGATGATACTGAACTGTTCCAGGTGGGTCGGGAGGGGGAGGTGGGAACTCTGATCTGCTGATTCAGAAGAGTGGGGTGGGGTTACTCTGCTTCCTGCAGTTAGCCAGGGACTTCAGTTAGAGTAGAGGCACTTCTCTTAAAAAATATTCTTAATTAATAGAGTTTATTTTTATTTATTGATACACAGCATTTGCACTTATTAATAGGTCACTTATATTTTCAGCACATGGATTCCAAAGTTGTCATAGTCAACTCCATTCAGTCAGAGCATGGGACAGAGGGAATGGGAGAGTTTTATGATACAGTTTTATGATAAAGGCATATATCCCTTCCACCTACATATTATTGTCTAAATTCAGTCTGCAGCCAAGCCTCACTGCAAGAGAGGTTGAAATATTTTGTTTAGCAATGAGTCTAAAGAAAAGGAAACAAGTTTTAGTGGATGGCTAATAGTATCTGCAGTACAATCATTCTGCAGATTTTTATTTTTTTAATTTTTATTTTAAAGATGTGGGGTACAATTCAGGGTTAGGTTTACAAATGATCATTGTACAGGTGAAGTTTGGGCCTCACTTTGGTCCCCACTTCACCTGGTTTGAGATCAGGTACCCTTACAGATAAAGTGTGTCCTCCCCCCCAGCAGTTTCCCACTTCTGTTAATCCCTTTCTTGTAGTATTATGATAATTGTTCAGGGTCTGCTTATGAGTGAGAACATGTGGTACTCAGTTCTTTGTTTCTGTGATACATCACTGAGTATTATAGATGCTCTAAATCCATTCAAGTTGCTGCAAAGTTCTTAATTTTGTCGTTTTTTATGGTGGTGTAATTTATTCCATTGTGTATATGTATCTCATTTTTAAAAATCCAGTTCACTTTTGATGGGCAGCACGGTTGGTTCCATGTTTCTAAAAACTCTTTCCTATGTTGGATTCCTGTTTCCTGATTTCCTGTCTTGCTGCTTCTTGGTTTAATCCCTTGTATTGATAGATAGAACACATCTTTTATTATCTTCCCAAGAAAGAATGTATTGAGGACAGAGCTTTTGAAATGCTTTATATCTGAGGATGTTTTTCTTCTGTTTTACACCTGATAGGTAGTTTTGCTGGATGTGGAATTCTAGAAATTCATTTTCCCTCAGAATCTTGAAGGCATATTTCTTTGTCTTTTTTTTTTTTTTTGCCCAAAATGTATTGCTAAAAAGCCACTGAGTAGTTTCCTTGGTGCAGGTCATTTCTAATTTTGTAGTGGAGAACTCAATGGATCTTTTCTTTCTGGACACTATACTTACCCTCCAGTTCTGGAAGTTTTTTTGCATTACCAATTTTATTAATTCTAAAGTCAATTTTCCCCTACAATCTTCCCCAACATCTCAAATCAGGAAATCATGATATGTCTTTCATCAATGGTGTCTTACGAAAGTTAAGTGACAATCACGAGTTGGTTGTATAAAAAAGCGTCCTATTGATGTTTTCTAATATGACAAAAAAGTGTCAGCATCAAGAAGGCTTAGATTGCATGAAATATTATAAATCATTTTATTTGACTTTCTCTGTTTTGTTTTTCTAGAACTTCTACTGCTATATTTCATCTCATCTAATCTGATTTCAATTGTAAGACACCATTATTTTGTGTATCACTAAGAAAAAATATTAGTAATTGAACCGTAAGCAATGTTTTCTTATCACTTAGAAAATTACTTTCATTTTTACTGAAGAACACGCTTAGACTTAAATCCAAGGTATATAATATGTTTCTCTTATGAATGCACGAAAGGAACACATACTTAAATAACTTTGATGAGTTATTCTCAAAACTTATTCACATTCAGAATCTTAATTCATATTCAGAATCCATCTCCTCAGTATCCTGAGTCATTAATGTCTGTGTTTATCCATGAAGCGCTGCTTTATGTGCCAGCAACAGTGCTGGTCCTGAAAAGATGCTTAGCAATTATCTTCATCAAGCCTTCCTTGTGATTCTTACTTTGGGAATGTTGTTCAACTTGTCTGATTCCCCACTGCTCAGATTTCTTCCTTACAGGCATGTGATCTAGGCGTTAAAGGATGTCTCATTATTGTCTCTTGGATTTTCTTCCAATCACACCAGCACTAATTCTGCAAGTTCTCATGAATGTGTGGGCCATGGCAGCTACCTCATTACTACTCTCTCTCTGGTAGCAATTGTAAGATACTACCAATTGTAAGATGTATCTTCATTTCAGGGCTGTAATAGTTTGGAAAATGTAATAATTTGGAAGCTGTCAAACCGTATGGAATAATCCCCTAAAAACTTCTTATCTTTCAAAATAAATTTTCTTTCACATCTTATGCATGTATAATTACTTTCCACTGTGTACCTTAATTGCAAAGAAGAGAAGAACTTACATTTTCTTAAAGTGAAAAAGAAATGGCAAGAATCCCCAAGGCTTCTTTTACCTCTAAAAGCAGCACATCTGTTGGAAGATTCACCTGAGCTTTGAAGGCCATCAAATCATCAAAAGAACCATATCCCTCTAATTTGGGGTTTTGTCGGTCTTTGCTCAATGTGAGGAGGGAAAAATGACCTCTCTGCTGTTTTCAATGATGGCTAGGGAGCCTGAACAAACTTTTAATGTGACGTGTCCTTGGATAGGGAAGCGGTTGTGCAAGTCGAGTGGGAGAGAGCAGGGTGGCGGGAGAGGCTCTTTGGTTGATGGCAATGGAAGGTATCTGTCAGGGAATGAGTAATTGCTGTTTTGAAGTCCTGGAAGGTTTGGGAAACTTGGTGATCTAGACCCCACACTCCTCACAGAGATCCTTTTCATTCCCTTCCCCAAGTAGCTGGGTACCTTCCAGGTACCATGGTCTTTGACGCCTTGACCATAGTATGTATGAATACAGAGCTGCAAAATCTAGATTGGATGATCTTCATCTAGTCCCATAGACAGGGTGGTCTCGGGGCAAGAAATAGGCAAGGTGTAAGTGGGACTTTGAGGCAGTGGAGACTTCAGGGAGGGTCAGGTCCACTAAGCAGGTAGAAGCACACATATGTTTGAAAACAGATAGTATAAGGCCTAGTGAGGGAACAGTAACTCTAGACAAGGAAGCACACAGGAGAGGAATGGGAAGACATGTTTGAAATGTGGGCTGAGGTCACATTGTGAACTTCATTGTACCTTGACTGTGAGGCTACAGAGTTTGTTCTTTATCTTAATGGCAGTAGGACCAGATAAGTATCATGTTTTAGGAGAGGCAGTAGCATTGGACAACATTGGAAATGAATGCAGGCAACTCAAAAGGCTTCTACATGTGTACTGTAGTTGTTAAGTGTTAGAATCTTTTCACTTGTGGCTAGTTTGTGTTAAGAGGCACACAAAATGGTTGAATACTTCAGTGCGGAATTGTTGTTATTCTGTTTTCTCTGTTTCCCAGAAGAAGACATTTTAGGAGATAGTTCATTTTTTCAGTAGGCAGGTCAGGACTTTACAGTGTGTATTGATTGTAACAGAAAGTGATATTTTTTTGAATCTATATGTGGGTAGATATTTGGCATTTAAAAATGCACAATGAACTGAGAAAATGCATCAGAGACATCTTATAGGCTTGCCATAATATCAACTTTGCCAGATGGCAGCAGATGTATAATTTCAAATGAAAAATACTCATAAACCCATGGAGACCAAAGAAGTTATATGTGCTGTGTTTCATATGTCCTTTGTATAAGGACACACCTTTTACACTTGAAATATTTGCGTAAATGAGGAGATCTAAACATTGCCTCCATTTTATTGGGACATTATCTTAAGCACATGGTACAGGATTTTTTTTTAAAAAAATCTTTTATATTAATAGCTTGGAATTGAATGGTTTATGAATATTTTTTTATTTTCATTGAAATTTAAGCTTCACTTACTGAAATAGTGTTTGTTATACTTTTAGATATAATCTGTCTTGGCTAGGAAGTCAGTCACTGAATAAGTAATTTCATTTCTAGTATTACTGCCTGAAAAACAGTGATTTTCAGAGATGGTCATAAAAACAGCGTTAATGATCATTTTTAGAGGTAGAATGGCAAATATTCTGATAAATCATGCCTTGTGCTTAGCTTATTTATGAATAGTTTCTGCTGTGGGTCTTTTTGGTGCTCATAAAATGCAGTTAAATTTGTAGCTCCAGAATTCAATTTTCGTTCTTCCAGCAACTGCGGCCAAGGGCTGCACTTTCTTTTAGCCTAGATAAGTCAGGGTGACATTCCTAGGCCGAAAGGAGGAAACTGCTGAAAGCCGGTGGGTGGTGAAAAGCAGATGCAGTGTAGAGAGCTTCCCTTTCAAATGCAGTTAGGGGCCTTCTCTCTGGTGGAGTGCTTATAAATTACATAGTATCCGGGAAGTCCTCGGTCCATATTTTCTGTTCTAGCAAAGGCAATTTTCACTATTTATTTTGACCTCAGCACCTTTATTTATTTATTTAGATTAGAAAAAAGTAGTTTATTTACAAGTAAATGAGAAAGAGAGTGAAATAGAGGAGATTCACCTCCCCGAGGTAGGGGAGGGGGCCAAAGCCAGGAAACACGGCACAGCCATAGCTCAAAGAGCACAGGGCCACACCAGAGTCTAGTAAGACAGTGGCCCCAATGGCCTGGCAGTGGTTGCAATGGTCTGGCAATGGCCCACCTCAGCACCTTTATAAAGATTTTTTTTCCCCTCTGAAGGAAAGTTTATTGAAGTACCCACCATGTTCAAAACACCATGCTAAATACTTTAAAATGCTCTTTCATTTAATTCTCACTATAACCTTGGGAGGATACATTATTATGCTTCTCTTGAAGATGAAAATTCTAATGCTCAGCCAGGTAATTTGCCTAAGTTCACACAATGAGGGCTGATTATTTTTCTCTCAGCAATCTAAAGTCTACTTTTTCTGGTATCTGCTTGAGACCCAGTATGTTAAATCTTTAAGAATACTTATTGAGAGTTTCATTATGTTTCAGGTAAGTAACTTATCTCACTTAATCCACATTAAAAAAAACATGAAGTATATTTATTTTCATAAATATAAGATGAGAAAGCTGAGAGGTTCAGAGAATCCGAGTAATTTGTTCACCGTTACACAGGATCAGGGTTAAACCTGGGTCCACCAGATCCCAGAGTCTATGCTCTTACCTGCCACATTGACTTGAAAGAATTTTTCTTAAAGTGTTATATTTTGAAATTACTATCAATTTTTACAATTTTTCTGTTTAATTCTTTTGTACATAAAAGGTACTACTTTCTCCTGTAAATGTAATGGCAGTTAACTCAAATCACTCTACAAAAAAGATGCCTGTACATGCATGTTTGTTGCAGCTCTACTCACAATAGCAAAAACATGGAACCAACCATGCTGCCCATCAAAGCTGGACTCGCTAAAAAAAATGTGGTCATATACACAATGGAATATTAAGCAGCCATAAGGGAAGCAAAACATATGGGCTTCGCAGCAACTTGGATGGATTTAGAGTCAACCATACTCAGTGATCTATCACAAAAACAAAGAACAGAGTACCCTGTGTACTCACTCATAAGCAGAACTTGAACAATTATCATAATACTATAAGAAAGGAATTGGCAGTAGTGGGAAACTGCGGGAAGGGGGGAGCAGGATTGGCAGTTGAGGGAAACTGCCAGGGGAGGGAGGGGCACACCTCATCAACTAGGGTACCTGCACAATGAACGTTTGTATACCTAACCCTGAATTGTACCCCCACATCTTTTAAATAAAAAATATACATATAATGACAATTGATGTGGCAGGCCTACTAAATGCCTTTAGCACTCTATTTTGTTTACATTAGGGTTTTTCAACCTCAATATTTTGGTCCGAGTTTCCTTGTGGGGCCAGATTTCCTCCTGTGTATATTGTGAGGAATAAGTGCTGTTTTGTACATTGGAGAGAGCTTAGCAGCATTCCTGGCCTCTACCAACTGGATGCTGAGAGCACTCTCCTTTCCCTCTCCCCAGTTATGAAAACCAAAAATACTTCCAGACATTGCCAGATATCTTTTGCCTCAGGAAGTCACCTGAGGTTGAGAGCCATTATCTCATTATCTCATCTTATCTCATTATCTCATCTTATCCTCAAAGCACCCCATGAGTCTCACGTCATGGTGATCTCAATTTTATACCGTAAGAAGGCCTTGCTCAGGGTCACATCACTGAGAAGTAGTATCTTCAGGACTTAAATTTGAGGCTTACCTATGACTGATCTAATTTTTGTTGTATTTCATGGACCGTGTCTTGTCTTTAAACTTAGCTTGAGAGTTCTGAAAGAGTTGGCTCTGTGGATTCTCCTTTCTCTTTTGCCCCAAGGGCACCAAGGAAAATTCTGATTACCCAGCGCTGCTTTGACAGATGTTCATTAAACAAATGTTGCCCATTAAATGTGGTCTATATTTAAATAAGAATCTTTTAAGTAAAATAAAGCTCAGGTAATAATTAAGAATCAGACACATTGCAAGCTCACATTTCATTCCTGCCCTTTATTTGATACGGGATCCTGGAAAAATGTTTGACCTCTTTTAGCTTTGATTTCCTCATCTGTTTGGGACTAATAATTGCTCCGGTGTATATTGTGAGGAATAAGTGAGTTAACATATAGAAGTCATCTAGCACAGTACAGGATACAAGTTTAAAAACTTAAGTAGATTGTAGCTACTAGCAATGCAAGTAATATTAATGTTAATGAAAAAATAGTTTGGATTTTCTGTTTTTATTATAATTGTCTATTATACATAATTTACATATACTTTCATTTCAGTCAACTTAGAAAAAAAGTTTTATCTGCCTGGCACAACTTGAAGCTGTTGTTTTATTCACGTTGAATAAAAATTGCATAAAATAAAAAACATATAGAAGTTAAATACGAAAAGTATGGAGGGAAGGAAGCCAAACAAACAAAATTAGACATTTACAGGGACAAAATTAACATACTAAATTACTTAGGCTTCAAGGCAAAATTAAGATTAGGGTTTCTTTCATTTCACTAAAAAATTATTAACCTTCTTGGTGTCTCAAGGCAGAGGACTTCTTTTGGCCTTGAGAACAGATGAATTGACTCATCCCTGATCTCAGCTCTCAGCCTTCTGCTGGTTTGGCATCTCTCACTTCCTTCCCCAAGGTCTGACCTTTTGCCTCATTTCCTTGGACTCATTTTTTGGTTTTGTTCTTGGCTTTCAGCTTCTGCTCTGAGATTTCCTTTTCTAGGTTCTGAGGCCCTCTTGCAAGGTAGTTATTGACTTGACTTAGTTTCTGTACGCACTCCATGTCTGCTTGTGCCTGAGTGGCATTGCCTGCTCAGAGGCAGCGTTTCTCACCTTCTGCTACTGCACCTGGTCCTGGGCCAACTTGGACAAGTCCCTTCCAAATGTAATTGTCCATAATCATGTAGGTTTTTAACATGGCAGTAAAATGCCATGGTGCAAATTCATTGTTTGTAGACTCTGGAGGGCCTTTCTGTATTTTAAATGCCTCTCATCTATTGGCACACTTTGGAATGTTAATATTTATAGAAAACACTGAGATTCCTAAATAAAGCTGTTCTTGGTTCTGGAATCTGTGTGACTTTCCTAGGGACTGAGGGGACGAATATCTCAGCTTCCGGTACAATATGATATATAGAAGCAAACTGGTTGGGAACCTGTATTCTAAAGTCCTCATGAAAACACAAATAAATAGCACTGGGCAGGGCCTGGGGAAGAGTATAAAACCTTAAGCAATTATTATCTCACTTTTTAACTTCTATTTGCTTATCAAATGCTTTCTGAAGGTTCCAGCTAGCCTTGGAAAAGTTGTTCCAGAAATAGAAAGCCTTAAGAATAAAGATAAGGACTCTGACATTTCTGTAGTGGCTGGAGAGGGACTAGCTAAATCCATTTTAAGACATGATGGGATTTATTAGAACTAGAAAGAGACTGGAAATGGAGAGAGGAGGCTACTGAAGGAATTTAGGAATGAGGGTTTGGAGTATTGGCTACCAAGCTAAGAAGGAATGAGTCAATGGTTTTATATCTATACAAAAAAGACTTTTGTGTATATGATGGGCCAGCCGTTAGATACCACATTTAACAGCTTGGCAAATGAAACTATGTTTACACGGCGCAACCAATTATGGCAGGCCTCAATAATTACCATTTAGACATCTGAGGTGTCAGGAGAAAGGAATCAATATTATCATTCAAGTTAATATTTTAATTAGGGGGGGAATTGTGTTGACATTCACTGAAGGAAAGAGCAAGAAAAAGACACAATTTTGGGTAGGGAGGTGGCCGGTTGAGTTTTGACCATCCCAACTTGGAGATATTTGTGAGATATAAAATAAGAGCTACCTGGAAAGTACTTGGAAAGTGGTTCAGGAACTCTCAAGGAAGAGCCAGATCTGAAAAACTGGATTTCAGAACTGAACAAAGTAGGGATCTATACATTTTCATTGTGGGCTGTGGAAATTGTATGCAAAACTGTATGAAAAATGTTGTATACCAGTATAGTTTTTCTAAGGAGAGACGTCCTCTGTGGTTTCAAAGAATCGCTGCTATAGATAGATAAGATAGATAAATTAGGACCTCAAGGACAAATGGGCAGGAGTTACATATTTTTAAAGTAAAAGAGAAAAAGGAATCAAAGGTAATCAAGGGTATTTTTTCTTTGGCGATAATGCAAGAGCATAAAAGAGAATTGGTTTTGGAAGATATGTGGTTAGAAATACTGAATTTAAGTTGAGATTGAACTTTGGAAAATCATGTGTCTAATAGGCAGTAGGCATTGTAGCAAAAAAAAAAAAAAGTGATTGAGAGATCTGGAATATAGATTTGTTGTTCAGTATTCTGGTGTTCTGGTGATAATGGAAATCCTGAGTATATGTGAGTATTAAGCAAAGGGTTAGAATAAAGAGAGAATAAGGAAGATGGCCAAGTTTTGAGCTGTGGGCATTACCCAGAGTGGAGAGCCAGGTGAACAGAAGGGCTGGGGCACTCTGGGCTCTTGACAGAAAATTCAGTCGTGAATTGACTGCAGCACACGCTTGCCAAAAAGCCTTGCCTGAGGCAGCTGCTGGTTGATGGAAACAGCTCAGGATATGTATCAGCACCATTTTCCTCTCTTGCTGGATTAGGGGTCTTCAAATCTGTTTGCTTCCTCATCCCTATAACAATTAAACTTATTTAAAGCATGCTATCATATTAGATTTATGCATGTGCATATACTGTAGAGAACACATCAAACCAATTTATAAAGATGAAATAAATTGATAAAAAGCTGAATTGTAATATGTATTCTTCTAAACAACGATCACTTTATGCAACCTCTGCAATGTTTTGTTTTTTTACTTTATTGAGCTACTGCTTAAGTATGATAAATATCATTCATTTAAAAATCTATGATTTGTGTATACCTAACCCTTAACTGTACCCCACATTATCATAATAAAAAATATTGAATATTAAAAAAAAATCTACAATTTGGTGGCTTTGGAAAAAAGTATTACATTGCAAAAACAGCACAATCAAGATATTTCCATTTCTCTCAAAAGGTTCCTTATGCTGCTTTGCTGTCCTTTCCTCTCTTTGCCCCATCCCTCAGCAAACCCTGATTTGCTTTCTTTCACTGTTAATTGGTTTGTAATTTTCCGAATTTTATGTACATAGAAACATACAATATCTACTTTGTTGTGTCCATCACTCAGCAAATGCTTTCTTGTTCTTTTCATTGCTCTATGGGACGTAGCACATTGGTTTATCCAATTAATTACCTGTGGTTTACCATTCAAGTTGTCCCTGGTGTGGATGCTCACAAAACACTAGCTATAAACATTTTTGTATGACTTTGCATGGAGCTGTTTTCCCAGACAGACTACATGTTCTCCAAATCTCTTCTGCTTCTGAATTTCTTGGAGTCTGTAAGAAATAAACCCGGCGAAGAGATTTCAAGATGGTGACAGAGGCAGTCAGAGTGCAGGAGTCTCTGCATAAATAAACGGGGGAGGAGACCAGTGTTCACACTAGGATGTCTGCAGAAGTTGTGTGAATGTCTGATGGAGTGGAGAAGTGGAAAGGAGAGGACCGAGATCTGCTTAGGCGGCAGCCCTGCGCAGCTGCTGGGACCTCAGCACCGCCCAGAGGCTGGCACCATCTCTATGGCACCACCCGGAAAAGAGGAAAAAAAGGATTAAAATGGCGAAGATCACCTGCATCAGGTGCCACCTGCCGCTGCAGCCTTCAGCCCAGGTCAGATACTAGCAACATGAACTGCCAAAAAATATACAAGTAACCCAATCAGAGTCCCAGCCTAGGAGACCCAGATGCCCCATCTCCCAACTGAAGCATTTGCCACCTGCCAGCCTGCCGGAGAACCCAGTCTCAGATCACAGCAAAATAGTGGTGATTTTTTTTTTTTGAAAGCAGGATTTATCAAGAGGACAGAAAAGTTCCCACAGCGGGAGGGGACCCAAAGGGGTTGGCTGGTGGTGAGTTTTAAAGCGACCCAGCGCCCTTTTTTCCAATGATCTCCGAGACGTGTGACTCAGGTGGGCAACTTTCTGAGCAACACCCGTGGAGAGACCTGAACATCAGTGGATCAACTGGGAACAGGTTGCAGCCATCCCCCAACTCCAGGGGGTGAACAGTGGGTTAGATTTGAAGCATTTACAGTCTGCACTGCAACCTAAGAACCCAGTCTTTGCTCACAACGGATGAGTAGGGGTGACTTTTAAAGTCACTCTACACCCTTTCCCCAGTGATTTGCCAGACTTGTGACTCAGGCAGGCAACGCTAGGACCAGCACACACAGAGAGGGCTAAAGATAGGCGGATCAGCCGATGACACCTTCCAGCTTCCCCACAACCGCAAGGGATGAACAGGGGGACAGGTTTAAGAGTTGGAAGCTCCTTCCTTTCCAAAACTCCTCCCCTCTGCCACCAGCTAAGAGAAGCAGTGCTTGGGTCACTTCTACAAGAAACCTGAAGCCTCGAAACTGCTGAAAGAGGGTGCTCAAGAACTACATAAGTTTTTGTTGTTGTTTTGGGTTTTTTAAAAATTATTTTTTGGGCCGGGCTCGGTGGCTCAGCCTGTATTCCCACGCTTTGGGAGGCTGAGGTGAGTGGATTGCCTGAGCCCGCAGGTTCGAGACCCGCCCGGGCCGCTTGGCGAGCCCTCATCTCTACAATAAATCAAAAATCAGCCGGGCGTGGTAGCGCACGCCTGTAATTCCAGCTACTTGGAAGGCGGAGGTGGAAGGATCGCCGGAACCCAGCAGGTCGAGGCTGCGGTGGCTGGGAGCGGCCACTGCACTCCAGTCTGGGCGACAGGGAGACTCCAACTCAAAAAAAAAAAAAATATTTTTTGTATCTGCATGACTCTATTTATTATATATATTTTTAATATAGCTTGTTGGGAGTGGGCATTTCATTCTGCTTTACCCCTTCTCCTTCTTTCTGTCCAATAAGGCTACATATGAGTGCGAACATTTTCTCATATTGCCAGTTTTAATTTCTTTGGGGTTTTTGTTTGTTTGTTTACGTGCTGTTTGTTTTTTTCTTCTTCCTTTGTTTTTGTTTTTTTCATTTTGTTTTGTTTTTGTTACTGTTTTGGTTTGGTTTTTTCTCCCTCTTTCTTTTTCTCTCTCTTTTTGCCTGTCTCCCTGTTTGCCAGTTTGTATCTTTTTCCTTCTCTCCTTGGTTCTCTCCATTGTCATCCCCTCCACATTCTCTCTTTACTAACTCTTTTCCCTTCCTTCATGTTATCTTGCACCCAGGGGAGATACATACACTCCCACTGTATGGACATACTGTAAGGTGGCGGGAAGTAGACCCCTGGGGGCCCAACACCAATCAACACACACTGTGGTCATCAGACAGCTTTCCAATCTTAGCAGCCCCTAACATACCTCATTCAAATCTCAAATCTGCAAGGGAGTACCACAGCTCCCCTGATCCAACCTGGCTCCAAAAATCGAACTAGTCCAGAGGCTTTATTTAAGGGAGAATAAGGGGTTGAGCAAAAAGAAGTGAAAACTACTCCCTTTCTAACAGAGCAATGGAAGAAAAGAAAAAAGAAAAACCCACCACAAATGAAGAAAAACCAAAGAAGAGCCACAGGCACCACACAGAGTCCAAAGAGGACAGTCCACGAGTATACAGACTTCAGAACTCAAACAATGAAGAGCACCCAGATTGACTGGTCTCAGACCACAAATGCAGAGATCAAGGAATGGATGGAAAAGATGAACAAGGACCAAGAAAAGCAAGATGAAAACATGAAAGAACTAATGATTGAAATGCAAACTATGAAGAATACAGTAAGTGGAATAAATAATAAACTGACAAGCATGGAAAGCAGAATCAACCAGGCAGAGGAAAGAATCTCAGCACTTGAGGACCAAAATCTGGAACTAACCCAATCTATTAAAAACATAGAAAGGAAACTTAAAAAGATGGAACAAAGATTTCAGGAGATGTGCAACTATATTAAGAGACTGAACCTAAGACTGATAGGTATCCCTGAAGCAGATAAGGAGAATAAGAGCAACCTGGAACAAACATTCCAAGAGGTCATCCAAGAAAACTTTCTGCATCTCATCAGAGACATGACAATCCTAATGCAAAAGATACAGAGAACCACTGCAAGGCATCAAATAAGACCAACTCCTAGACACATAGTCATTGGCTTACACAAAGTAGGTATAAAAGAAAAAATTCTAAAGGCAGCAAGAAAGAAAGGTCAGACTACCTACTGGGGAAGACCAATAAGAATAGCAGCAGACTTATCTACAGAAACACTGTAGGCTAGAAGAGAATGGAGCCCAATCTTCAAAACACTCAAAGATGAACAATTCCAACCAAGAATTTCCTACCCAGTTAAGCTAAGCTTCATCAGTGATGGAGAATTAAAATCCTTCCCATACATTCAATCCCTAGGAGTGTTTGCTGCCTCCAGACCAGCTCTACAAGAGATGCTTAAGACAGTGTTAAGCACAGAAGAAAGAAAAAGAAAGAACAACCACATTCCTTCCAAGAATGCAAGAAACAAAGAACCAATAAAGCATGTATCACGACTGCAGGATTGAAAACACACACACATGTTAACTCAAAAATCAAGAGAAAACCAACAAACAACAAACAAATAACAACAAAGTGTATAAGACCTTCATGACAGGGATAAACGCTCACATTGCAATAATCAGCCTGAATGTAAATGAACTAAATGCACCACTGAAAAAGCATAGAATGGAAAACTGGATAAAGAAACATGATGCAACAACAAACTGTCTTTGGGAGATGCATCTCACCAGAAGGAACACTCACAGACTCAAAGTGAGAGGATAAAAAACAAATTTTCAGGTGAACAGAGCATAAAAGAATGTAGGAGTCGCAATCTTAATGTCAGACAAAAATAACCTTTAAACTACAAAAAATTTAAAAAGATACCGAAAGACACTACATAATAATAAAAGTTTCAATTCATCAACAGGAAACATCCATCCTAAATATATATGCACCAAACACAGGAGCACCAGCTTTTATAAAGCAACTACTAAGTAAACTTAAAAAAGATATTGACTCCAAAACTATCATAGCTGGGGACTTTAATACCCCGCTATCTACCCTAGATTGATCATTGAGGCAAAAAATCAACACGGATATCCAGAATCTCAACCTGATGCTTGATCAAATGGACCTAATAGATACCTACAGAACACTCCAAACAGCAACCATGGATTGTACACTCTATTCAACCTCATGGAAAATACTAAAAGATCGACCACATCCTCGGCCATAAATCAAGTAAAAACAAATTTCATAAGATCAAAATACTGTCATGCACCTTCTCAGACTACAGTGGAATAAAAATATCAACACCAACAAGATTCCCCCAAAACTCACAAAGACATGGACACTAAACAGTATGATGCTGAACAACTCCTGAATCAACATAGAAATCAAAGAAGAAATTAAAAGTTTCCTGGAAACAAATGAAAATGAAGAACATCTTACCAGAACCTCTGGGATGCCATGAAAACTGCACTAAGAGGGAAATTCATATCTCTATGAACACATATGAAGAAAATGGTAAGATCACAAGTTAACAGTCTAACAAGTCATCTAAGGAAGCTGGAAAAACAAGACCATCAAAACCCTAACTTCAGCAGAAGGATCCAGATTACCAAACTAAAAGCCCAAATATGGGACATAGAAGACAAAAATACCATAGGAAAAAAATCAACAAAACAAAAAGCTTGTTCTTTGAAAGGATAAACAAGATTGGTGTACCCTTTGCAAGACTGACCAAGAAAAAGAGAGAAAAAGCCCCAAAACACAATCAGAAATGAAAAGATAAAGTCACAACTGAACTGAAAAAATACAAAAGATTATCAAAGATTACTATGTACACTGGTATGGAAACAAACTCGAAAACCTAAGTGAAATGGAGAAATTTCTGACAGCACACAAACTCCCAAGGTTGAAACAAGAAGAAATTGAGATCCTAAATAGATCTCAACCTAGTAAATTGACTTTGTCATAAGAAAACTGCCCTTTCACACAAAAAAGCCCTGGACCAGATGGTTTTCCAGCAGACTTCTACAAAACATATAAGGAGGAACTTATACCAATCCTATTGAAAGTGTTCCAGGTAATTGAGAAAGACAGAACTCACCCCAAATCATTTTCTGAAGCTAACATCACATTGATACCCAAACCAGGTAAAGATCTAAGACAGAAAACTACAGGCCAATATTCTTGATGAATATAGATGCAAAAATTCTCAACAAGATTTTAGCAAACCAGATCCAACAACACATCAAAAATCATACACCATGACCAAGTAGGCTTCATCCCTAGGATGCAGGGCTGGTTCAATATCTGCAAGACCATAAGCATAATTAAATACATCAACAGATGTAGAAACAAGAATCATATGATTATATCATTAGATGCAGAAAAAGCTTTTGATAAAATCCAGCATCCCTTCCTGATAAAAACACTAGAACACCTAGGCACAGATGGAACCTACTTCAAAATAGTAAGAGTCATCTATGATAAACCCACAGATAACATACTGCTAAAAGAAAAGAAATTGGAAGCATTTCCCCTGAAAACTAGAACAAGACAGGCTGCCCACTTTCACCTCTCCTGTTCAACAGTTAGACAAGAGAAGGAAATCAAGGGTATCCAGATAGGAAAATAGGAATTTAAGTTAATCCCTCTTCATGGTTTCATGGTCCTATACCTTGAAAACACAAGAGAATCTGTCAAAAACCTCCTTGCACTGATAACGGACTTTGGCAAAGTCTCAGGGTATAAAATAAACATGCAAAAGACAGTTGCCTTCCTATACACCAACAATAAACAGAGCCCAAATAAAAAGCACAATCCCATTCACAATAGCCACAAAAAAATGAAATACCTTGGCATCTTTTTAACCAAAGTAGTGAAAAACCTTTAAAATGAAAACTACAAACCACTGCTCAAAGAAATCCAAGAAGACACAAACAAATGGAAAAATATTCCATGCTCATGAATTGGAAGAATTAGCATTGTTAAGATGTTCATCCTACCCAAGGCAATCTACAGATTTAACACAATACCTATTAAATTACCAACATCATTCTTCTCATACCTGGAAATGACAACACAGAAATTCATATGGAAACATAAAAGACCACAAGTAGCCAAAACAATCCTTAGCAAAAGAAACAAAACAGGAGGTATGACACTTCAGACTTCAAACTCAAATATAAAACTACAATAATCAAAACAGTCTGGTATTGGTGCCAGAACAGGCATATAGATCAATGGAATAGGATCGAGATTCTGGAAACAAAACCTCAATTCCTCAACCAACTCATCTTCAATAAAGCCTCTACCAACTACCAACAGGGAGAGGAGAACCTACTCAGTAAATGATGCTGGGAAAACTTGCTGACTACATGCAGAAGTCTGAAACAAGATCCCTACCTATCACCATACACAAAAATCAACTCTAAATGGATCAAAGACCTAAATGTAAAACCACAAACTATAAGAATC